>CM062814.1:89694429-89925994 GCA_031772625.1 Pinus tabuliformis | reverse complement strand
AAGAACCTTGAATATCCTCCTAAATGAGAAACTGTGTAATTCCAAAAGTGCCTTCTATTTGAGTTGAGAATTCTTACATAAGTATAAGTGATCTTGATACCACAAGAAAAAATTATTCCACATAATATTTTCTACTACATTAGGGTCATCCTATAGTTTTTGAATTATCTTGTATACCTTCTCATACTTATTCCATTCCATCCTTGCTTCTTCCACCTAGTCAGCTTACGGAATGAAAATAATGCATATTAAACCTTTTGTGTCTTCCTATTTCCTTGAGAGTGCATCTACCAAAATATTTTGTTTTCCTTTTTGTAGATAATTTCAAAATCATAACCCAAAATATTTGTAACCCATTTTTGTTGCTCTTCTGAAGATAATATTTTTTCCAAGAAGTACTTTAGACTATCATGATCTATTTTTACTTTGAAGTGTCTTCCTATTAGGTATGGACACCATTTCTTAACTACATGTAGTATGACCAACATTTCTTTTTCATAGATGGTTCTAAGTAAGTTATTTCCTTTAAGTTCGCTACTTTCAAAGAAAATGAGCCTTCCTTATTGCATCAAAACTACACCAATGCCAAGGCCCGATGCATCACACTCCACAATGAAGGTTTTTGTGGAGTCAAGTGTTGTCAAGACGAGAGTTGTACATAACCTCTTTAAGTTCTTCAAAATATTTGCTTGCTTTTTTAGTCCAAGAAAATACTTCATTATCTAATAATTTTGTTAAAGGTGTTGTTATTAGACCATAGTTATTGAAAAACTTGTGTTAATATACTATCAATCCTAAGAATCCTCTTAGTTTCTTCGAGGTATTGGGGATTTGTCATTCCCTAATGGCTTCAATTTTGTTAGGATCCACCTTGGCACCCTCATGTGATACAATATGACCTAGATATTCCACTTCTTGATCTCCAAAGGCACATTTATAAGTATTTCATATAGTTGATCCTCTTCCAATAGTCGTAATACCCTATAAACATGGTGTACATGCTCTTCCCAAGATTTTCTATAGATTAGTATGTCATAAAAAAATAGTAACACAAATTTTATAAATGTTTGAAAATATAATATATTAAACTTTGAAATGTTGAAGGTGCATTTGTAACCCCAATTGGCATAGCTAAAAACTCATAATGACCTTGATATGTTTAAAAGGTTGTTTTGGGAATGTCTTCTTACCTCATTCTAATTTAATAATATCTAGAAAAAAGATCCAACGTAGTAAAGAAAAATTATCCATGCAATTTATCTAATAATTAATCAATGACAAGAATAGGAAACTTATCTTTGGTTATCATTTTGTTGAGTTGTTTGTAAACTGGACACATATGCCATGAACCACCCTTTTTGATAACCATCACCACCTAGTGAGAAGAAAGTGTTCTAGCTACGTTGAATATTGTTGGAATCTATCATTTCTTGAACCATATGATCAATATCACTCATCTATACATATGTATAGCTATAAGGCCTAATGTTAGGTCGTACACTTCTAGGTTGAAAATTAATATCATGGTCATGATCTTGAGTAGTTGGAAAACCCTTAGGCATATTTCCAAATACCTTAGCATTTACAAGACCCTTAAGAATCCCTCCAAATACCTTGAAATAATTGTTGATAACTTTTTGGGGATTCATTGGAGAATAGATAATGCTGATTGAATAGGAACAATACCTAGAGAACATGGGCTAGAAGAAAGGGAAATCACGTGGATCAAAGTAGAAGGAGCACCAAGAGGCTTCCAATGAGGTGAAGAAGAAGTGGAAAGGGGGATGGGAAAAAAGGACAACAACCACATCACACCAATGCAAAGATCTTATAAACCGCTACAACCACTACAACCACTATAAAATTGACAGTCATATAAATGAGAAGTGTTATAAGTTGCATCCAGAGCTCATTTTGAAGAACAAAAAAAACGAAAAGCTAAGAAGAAAAATCATATGGCCATTAATTCGAGAAAATAGGTGGAAGAAACTCAAACAAGAATGATAATATTATTTGTAAATCAGTGCAAAAGGGGGGAAATATGAGTAGCCTTTTGCAATTGGAAGAGAAGGAAATGACCAAACTCTTCTATAATAATAAAGATATAGGTCAAGAAGACAAAAATTGATGCTCTATTTTACTCAGGATCACAAGAAAATCTCATAGAAGTAGATCTAGTCAAGAAACTAGGACTAGAGACTCATGACTGTTCTAGCCCATATCCATTGGGACGGGTCAACAAGGAGGAAAATACAAAGGGAACCAAATACTATAGAATCAAATTTGCTATTAGTGTTGATTTTATTAATGAAGTAGAATTGGATGTAGTTCCACTAGATGTATGTGGCGTTGTGTTTTGAAGTCCCTATATGTACATGTGGGATGTGACGTTGATGCAGAGATCCAAGAAATATTTCCTCTTCAAGGAAAAAAATATCCTTGATCATTAATGTGCACAAGGGAAGGTTGAAGAAATCACTAGTGAGTGCCAATAAGGCCAAAATTTTGACCAATTCTAGTAGGAAATATGTTTTATTATTTTTAAGAGAAAATTGGAAGAGCCATTACAGACATATAAGGGTCCTTTCCAGAAGCCTAAAGGCTACCTTCCAAGAGGGAATTAGATCTTGAGATCCAACTAATATTGCCAATTGTTGGGTTGTATAGGAAATTTGTTATAGAGGAAAGTGAGGTGAAGAAGCAATTTCATCAACTATTGGAATAGGGTATCATTCAAAGAAGTGTTGGCATTATGGCTTTATGGTTGTAGCTAGATTGTTGGCATTGATGTTAACCTAGTTTAGTTTATGATCTTATTGTTGTGATGGTGGTTGGTCCATCGCTAAAGAGTTCAGAGGTTGTTAAGGTGTTTAGGTTGCTGAAGTGTTTTTCGTGACTTTTCAAGGCTTGGATAAGTCCAATAGATGATGAAGGAGGCATGCCAAGGAAGAGATTCAAGTCTGAGAAAAATAATTATGGTTTTGCCTAGGTTTAGCCATAGTTGTTGGGAGTGAGACCTACATAGAGAGGTTATAGGCTCTCATCCACTAGGATCCCAATGTAAAGAGAGTGTCTATAGTCATTGGGATCTTTTAGTCATCTTAGTGGTTGTGCCTATACATGAATTTTCTTTGGATTATACGCACACCTGAGGTGTTTTACTAGAATTTTCTGATGGTTTTTGTTTGGGACTTTTGTTTAAAAGGTTGGGAAAGTTTAATCAACTTCTAGAAGGTTGTTAAATTTAATAATATCTCTCATTAAGTGTCATTAATGGCAATATCAAGTCAAGGAGAATAATTCGAACCAATTCTAGAGTATGAAAAGTCTTTTTGAGTGCCCCATAACTTTGTACATTTACTAATTTCACCATTTCATAAAATTACGAATAGGAGGAAGATATATGTTTATTTGATTTGTTCTTTTGGTGTGTGAGAGAGATTATGTGCATGGTGAACCAAATAGAGAATGCTCATATTTCAGTGGTTGTAGCAGATTGTGCATAATTCCATAATTATTCAAATATTATATGGTACTTGTTATTTACACTTTTGTGCAACAATAGAAGACTTGACTGGATTAAATATTGTGCATAATTGATCTATATTTTAGAGAATTATTTTAGTGCTAGTTGAAGGGTTATCCATTAGAGTCATCTTTTGTATTTGTAGTTGATGTTTTAGTCCAAAAATTCCTTGTGTCATGTTTAGTGATTGTACTACATGTTGATTAATAGAGTATGGTTTTGTTGTGTGTGTATGGTTGTTGTAGACATGATTATAGTTATGTTGGTGTCATATTGTGTATATGATTGAGTTAGAGAGCCTTTTTTCTCACTGTTTATAGCTTCTGAGATGCATGATGTTGAATTAATGTATGAGAAACTATTATTTGTAAGACTGTATTGAGAGTAGGATTGCAGTTAATGGTTGTGTATTAAATTTATGTCTTTATGTTGATGTATATTTGGGTTCCAGTTTGAAACATTTTGAAATGTTGCCCTAGAGAGATTGAGGAGGTAGTGGCCTCCATTCAATGGTGGTTGAACTAGATAGGGGTGGTAACTCCTCAAGTAGAGGCTAAAGAACTTGTATAGGGAGTAGAGGTTTCCTCCCAGTGGTAGCTAGAAAAATAGTGAGGGTGGTGGCCCTCAGCAGGTAGTTGATGGGAGTGGTGGCCAAAAAATTGTAGAAGGGGTTGTAGCTCCTAGATGGTAGTGGCCAACTGAAGATGTAAATAAATTTGAATGAAGAAATAATAAAATAAGAGCAGCAGAACATTAGCAATATATGGTTTTTCTCCCCTTGAGGGTTTCCAACAAAAATATTTGTGTCCCCAATGGTTGCTTGATTTGATTTATTTTCTTAGATCCTCAGATGATGTGCTATGTAATGTTTGATTAATTTTGTTGGCAGAAAAACAATTTAACGTTTTGTATTTTCTATCACTACTTATTCACCCCCCACCAATAGTGACCCTAGTTTTTAACATCAAGTACCTCACCAAGTGGGTCACCCATCATTATTGTGAGAAATAAGGATGAGACTTGACAAATGTGTATTGATTACAAGGAATTAAATAAAATTAGATTCAAGAACAGGTACCCCCTACCTAGGATACATGATTCATTGGATACATTATAGCAAGCCAAATTATTCACCAAGTTGGACTTAAAGTCAGGATATAACAATGTTCAAGTTAGAGAAAAAGACACTAGAAATACCACCTTCAAAACTTGGAAAAGCTTATTTGAGTAGTTTGTCATGTTGTTTGGCCTATGCAATTCACCAACTACATTCATGAGATTAATGAATGATATAATGTGCCATTTTACAGGTTCATTTTTTATTGTTTATTTGGATGATATACTAGTATATAATGCTACATGGGAGGATCACATCTCACATTTAATGCATGTGCTAGAGACATTAAGGAAGCACTGGTTGTTGGTAAATTCAAGAAATATGAGTTTTCATAACAGTATTTGGTGTAACTAGGATATGTGATAGGTGAAGGAGAGTTGAATATAGATCCTTCCAAGACGGAGGAAATCATGAAGTGGCAGGTACATACTAATGTCTCTAAGGTTAGGAGTTTCGTTGGGGCAACACAGTACTTGAGGAAATTCATAGCCCATTATTAGTAGTAGAAACACCACTCCACAATGTAATAGCAAGTGGAGAGATTTTTCAGCGGGGAAAGGGTAACCAAAGGACCTTTCAATAGTTAAAGAAGAAGATAAAAAACATTGGTTTTGGCATTATCAAACTTACAACAACCCTTCGAAGTGGATATGTTATGGGAGTAGTCTTGATGCTAGAGGAAGGCCTATATGCTACCATTTTGAAGTATTTCATGGGGAAGTCCTTAACTACCTGTTGGGCTAATTTATTAACACAAATTCATGCAAATATTTCATTATCAATCCAGGTTTGTAGAAATTGGAGGCATGTCCAAAATGTATGGATATCAGATGTAGTCAAGGTTAGAAGATAAAATATGAAGAATTGAGGAAATACATATTATAAATATAAATCTAATTAAGTAATTTCTAATTCACTTATGCAATATATGTGAGATGAAGTGGCTCCTAACTTAGGAGAACTAGTTGTGTCCTTCTTCCAAAATATTACTTCATGAAATAGAAATAAAATAAAAACACTAATTGACAATAGCTTTAAGATGCATAAATAAATAATGAAAGAGGCTCCTAACTTAGGAGGTCCTTGCTATTTCTCATCACAAATTCATTCATCATAATACCATTGTTAGAAAACTAGAAATTCATAAAATTACTTGAAAGCAAGAAAGATGAATTTTAGTTCTTATTCATTAATCCAATAGAAGGAGGGTTCAACTTGAACACTAGGTTGTCCCTTCATATAAATATGATAAATAAACCAAGATTCATTAGCAAACATAAATCATCATACATCAAATCAAGTAAGCAAATATGAAGCAAAACTAGTTTATGAAAATCAAACTAGATTAACCATGAAGTGTACTTAGCTTGGAGTGGGGGCCCTCCACCCTTGCCTTGCAAACTTGAAGAGGTTATCAACTAAAAATCAATAAATCATCCACACCATTGAACAGAAAAATTAAGGTAGAACAATTCCTCAACTTAACTCAAAGTATTCATATGTCTCAATATAAAATTATACAAATTCTACATACCATAAGCCTTCAATGTTTTGGCTTAAATAGAAGAATATGAAACAAACTGATCTAAAATATCTCTAACAACTATATCTATCCATATCCCACCTATCCAAGTTGAACTCATCCATCCTATCACTAAAAATATGGAAAATACCATGAAATCATAAAACTGTCTTATTTCCTAGGGATTTCCTGAATGAATGGTCCTGTTTGACCAACTTTGACCGGGCCTAATTAAGCTTGGTTAGACCAAACCAATAGGAGTTAGTTCAATCGTAGTTCCCAAGATTTCCATAAATGTATTTAGCTCGTTCCCAAGTGTCCTGCAAATATGACATCCATATAGCCATTACGGGAATTTCTATTTCTATCAAAAAATGCACTTGAAATTCAATTTTCATAAAAACATCTACAAATTGAAAAATTAAATTTATATACCTGAATACACATAAATACATCAAAATGAGGTGTATGTGATGGAAAATATAGAAATTAAGTATGTTTTCTTAAGCAAAACTGGATCAAAAACGAGGGCCAATATCTCCCCCTTACTAATTCACAAGAATGTCCTCATGCTTTTTTCCTGCACTTGGATCTTTTGACCTCTGTTGTAAAACCTGTGCCTGACCTTGATGCTTCATGTTGTGCTTCTTCTAGAAGACAATCTATCCCCTCGCACTGTTCTTCCTTGTAAATAGTAGCTTTGACCTTCTGTTTCTCATACTTGTTTTTCCACATGTTTTTATCTTTGAGCCACTTGAAAGCCTGTTTGCAAAGTAGATCATTCTTTCTTTTTAGTTTTCCTACCTCCTCATTTAGTTTTTCATTCTCCCTGACTAACTTTGCATTATTTTTCTTATATGCTTTATTTTCTTTCTTCAAGTGCTTCTCTAAGCTCCTGTTTATTTCTAACTGATATGTTAGTTCTTTTATCTTGCTCAAGTGCAACTCTTTTTCTAATTACTGTATATCCTTGGCAAATGATGTGGCCTCTACATTATCAAAGTATGAGCCTTTTTCTAATGCTTCTTTCTCCAATCTTTCAATTATGTCTTCTACTTGTTTCTCTGTAGAAAGTGTCTCTACAATCTGTACTTCAGGGTCTTTGCTACTTGTTTCTGTTGGGCTCTTTCTCCTATGCCTCCTAGGAGTGGATATGAAGGATTCCTCCTTCTGAATCATGACAGTGATGTGTTGCTTCTTAGATATAGTTCTTGGATAGAGTGGTGAATTCATTATGCCTTTAGTTTCCTGATCTGTTTTGTACTGCTCTTCATGCTGAATTTGGACTAAAAACTCTTTCCAGATTATACCCTGAGTTCTCACTTGATGTTCTACAAGAATTTTTATAAGTCCTTGATGATAAACTTGAGCTTCTTTTGGTTTAGTTTCATTTTCATTGACTCTATCATCTTGATCATATTTTGGGAGAAGAAATATGGCAAGTTAGTTTTTGCTTCTTCTTTGATGTGTTGGAGCAGTCTGACATGGTAAAGATGTGCCACACTATGGCCTCTATCAAATGTGAAAATTTTTTAAATGATCAAAACTAACTCTCCCCAAGGCTTGTTGAACCATTCCCTAGGTATGCTTTTAGTTCTATCAAAGGCTTTGTTCCTATTCTTCTCTAGGAATAAGGTCCATGCTTTCTCTTTGAAGTGTAGACCTTTATGATAGTTTTCTCCTGTCAATGGTAGATCTAATGTTTGAGAGAAGTATTCTGAAGTCAATGGAATGATTAAGTTTCCTACAATAGTTTGGTCTTGGGCATAGTTGTTTACAAACTCCCTGGCTATACTTTCACTGTGCCCATTAAACCTCTGAAGAAAACCTATAAGCCTAGCTTGATATAGTTTTTCTACTGTTTCTTTCTTCCACTGCTCAATCTGGAATTTTGGCTCTGTTCTTGTAGTCATGTTTTCTGAAAACCAATTGATATATCCCTCTACTGTCATCAATCTCAAGTCTTCTATTAATATATTGAACAAGATTTTACATAGATTAACTTACAACCATAAACCAGAAGACTTGGCTTCCTTCACAGTATGATGGTACCTATCAATTAGAAAATATGTTTCTTTTACAGATCTATATCATACCATCTGTTGAAGGCCACCATGATCAACGATCCTCGCCCAACTCCCATTGGACTATCCAACTCCTATTGCATGGAGAAATTTGGTCCTTCTACTAAATCTGCCAAATCACCGTCTACTTTAAAGCCTCCATGCCTTCAATTCCTCCACGCAAACCACATTTCATATATTTTCAAAATGGGTTCTCAATCTTCTCAACATGAACAACCCTGATCTAGGTTGATATTGGTGGCCACCCACCTATTCCACTTGGACCCCCATAATTGTTGTTGTTGTTGTTGTTGTTTTTTTTTTTTTTTTAGTTTCCTTAACTGTAGCACAGTTTACTATTTTTGGCAATTTTTCAGGTCTTGGACTTCCAGAGCCGTTTTGAGGCCCTAAACAACATTTTTTTGGCAATATTCCTATGGGCGATTCCCATCAAGTTGAATTTTCAGTTGTATTCCTTGGGGACATCTTTCCAACGAGGTATCATGCACGTCAAATGAAGATAATATGACCAAGGTCGTATCATCTATATCATCCAAGAAGTGTTCATTTATGTAATGTAATGGAAGTTGGCTGCCCAACTAACCCCAACGATGCCCATAAACTCTTGGTGTTACATTTCCTCAGGTTAGGGTTTTGGTTGTTTAGGGTTTTCTCTTATTGTTCAATAATAAAAAATCCCCTGAGCCTCATTGTAACTCAACTCAAAGGCATGTAGCCACCACATCTCTTCTCAGAGATAAGCTACCATCGCTTGAGCTAGTCTCATTTCTATTATGTTTGTAAGAATATTTCATCATTTGATATTAATGAAAGGAAGTGTTATTTCCGTTGCATCTCTGAATTTATGGTTATATCTATATTTTGTTGTGTTCCTGTCTAAATTTGGATCAAACCCAACAACAACATTATTCTACACATAAAAGTTGAATCAAAAACTATGCTCGAAGGGGTTGCTTCTTCTCTTCTACCAATGAAAAGTTATGCTCTCTAACA
Source organism: Pinus tabuliformis (assembly GCA_031772625.1). Classification (NCBI taxonomy): domain Eukaryota; kingdom Viridiplantae; phylum Streptophyta; class Pinopsida; order Pinales; family Pinaceae; genus Pinus; species Pinus tabuliformis. The sequence continues at coordinate 89,916,752 of CM062814.1, read as the reverse complement.
CACCATAAGATTCTAGTTATTCTCCTCTATAAAACCTGCTATTTTCAACACAAAAACTCTAAAATTTTCCTCAAATCATTCTTTGAATTTTGCATACACAATTACAATAAAACATTGCAAAACTATGTGAGGAGTTGTTGAAATATCTACTTCATCTCCTCATTCTCTGCTCAAAATGGTGGTTTAAAAATGCTTTAGCTAAGTGCTACAACACCTGCAAATTTCTTTAGAAAAAATACATCACAAAATCCTCACACAACTTTCACACAATCCTCCAATCTCTCACTCACTCAACACCTCAAGGGAATCAACCATACTATTATGCAACCAGCTCACAAAATAGTAGAAAATATAGATCAATGACTTAGAAATTATACTCTTCGATGGGGAAACCTCATTTACATTACATAAATGAACACTTCTTGGATGATATAGATGATACGACCTCCTTGGTATCTATAGGGGTCTAAGGGGTCACAATATAATCAGAGCCTACGTATTAATAATAATGTAAAGTCACAACAATAAAAATAGTGGGCTTCTATGGGGCACAAAATTAACAACATGGGGGATACATGGGAACAACAATAACAATATAGGGCTACACTAACAATAACAATAAGGGGAATATATTAGTATTATAGGGACCTAACATGCCCCTCTCCTTCAAAAAAGTGTTTTCCTCAATGCTTAAGTTCCAGATGCTTTTGTATAAAATTCTCATCCTCCCACGTGGAATCTTCAGTGGGTAAGTTCTTCCACTTAATGATATGCTCTAAAATTAATTGATTTTGTAGTTGTCGGGTTCTTGTTTCTGTGACTGCTTCAGGATCAAATATGATTTTTACTTCTTCATTAAGTTATGGCAACACTGTTTGAACTATGAGCTTGTCACCGATAACCTTATTTAACCATGAAACATGGAAAACTGGGTGTACTCAGGAAGATGCAAGTAGCTCTAATTTGTATGCCATAGTACCAATATTTTGCAACACCTTGTAAGGACCATAGTACTTGGGTGATAATTTATTATCCTTATTATGTTGTTTGAGGGACATTTGTTTGTATGGTGTAGCCGTAAAAATATTGAGTTGCCTACATCAAAATTTATTTCATTGCAATGTTGATATGCCTATTTTTTCATTTGATTCTACGCCAGAATGAGGTTATCCTTTAAGAGTTGTAGAGCTTGTTTTTGATGCTCGATGTGATCTTCCACATCTTCAACCTTAGAATTTTCTCTTAAAGATGATGTGATGGATGGTGGATGATATCCATAAAGTTCCATAAATGGGGTGATTTTTGCTACAGTATGGAAGGAAGTGTTATACCACCTTTCAGCTAGAGGTAACCACTTGACCCATTGTGTTTGTTTATCATATAAAAAGAAAAAAAGATATCCATCCAAATATTTGTTCACTATCTCAGTTTTCCCATCACATTGAGGATGAAAGGATGAGATATGAGTTAACTGAGTACCAAGAAAAGAAAATAATTTTGTCCAAAAATTTCTAGTGAAAATGGGATCTCTGTCACTTACAATAATCTTTGGGTTTCCATGTAGCTTTTGAATTATTTCCATAAATACATTAACCATTGTAAGACCTTTAAAAGGATGAGATAATGCACAAAAGTGTTCATACTTAGTAAGTATATCAAATACCACCATGATGACACTCTTTCCATGAGACTTAGGTAAACTTATGATAAAATCCATTGAGACCTCCTCCAAATGTTGAATTGGAATGGATAAAGGTTGTAACAGACCCGAGGTCTTAATTGTATCCACTTTATTTTGTTGACAAACCAAACATTTTGCAACAAACTTCTAAATGTTAGATTTAAGTCCATCCCAAAAAAATTCCTTCTTGACCATGTGGTAAGTTTTTAAAAATCCCGAGTGCCCTCGTAAGGGGGAGGTGTGCAATTCCAAAAGAATCTTTTGCTTGAGTTGGGAATTTTTACAAATATATAAGTGATTTTTGTACCATAATAAATCATTTGTCCAGCTAAATGTATTAGATGTACTAGAATCTTGTTGCAAATTTTAAATGAGTGTCCACACCTCTTTGTCATTCTTCCATTCATCCCTTACTTCAGTTATACATTTAGGATGGATAATAGAAATGGCACAAAGAAATTATTCCACATCCTCATCCTTTCTTGAGAGTGCATCTGCAACAACATTTTTCTTCCCTTTTTTGTAGATGATTTCAAAGTCATAACCCAACATATTTGTGACCCATTTTTTCTACTCTTTTGAAGATAATATTTGTTCCAAAAAATATTTAAGACTATCATGATTTGTTTTTACCTTGAAGTGTCTTCCCATTAGGTAAAGTCTCCATTGCTTTATTGCATGTAGTATTTCCAACATTTCCTTCTCATAAATTTTTGAAAATGCAACAAGAAAATTCTAATTTAATTTTTTCCTTGAATTAATTTAGGAATTATATTGTAATTCCACATCTAATGACGACTTGTAATATAAGAAATGAGATAGCTTGAGATAGTGCATAGGTTTCTCAAGCTTGAGAAAAGCATTGTAATATTCTCATATTTTCTAATTAATTTAATATACAGGTAGCAGGAGTTTTAGCTATGGATTTCCCCTGAAAATTATTGTGTTATGTGTGATTGAGTTCTTTCTCTTTTATGTTTCATGATTTCATCGATTGTTTATTGTTTCTGTTAATGATTATAATAGATTCAAGTCAATTGTTTTAGCATATTACAATTTGCAGTTTGAATCTACAAGGAATTTCTACATGGTACCAGAGATGAAATCACTATAGAAGAGGAGAATACGAGTTTGTATTTTGCGGGAGAAATCGAATTTGCATTATCATACTTAAAATCCAATAGGATGTCGTTCTACATATTGAGACTTGAATATTCCCTTAAGGGTAGTTCAAACTATATTTCTTGGAAGAATAGGATGGAGGCAGTGTTGTAAGGAAAACAGGCTTAAGGAATTCATAGACAAATATATTCCTAAGCCATTTGATGCTCAATATCTGGTAGAGTGGATAAAATGTGTGGCAAAGGCGAGAAGGATTATTGTAGGAGTTACATATCATATTGTCTCAAACCTCCATCATAAGGAATATCCATTTGCAATGTGGAAGACCTTGACAAAACTATTTCAACATAGCAGTGGCCACAGCAAGCTACCACTAAAGGAAAAGCTTAGAAAGATCAAGATGGAGAAGGGCGACACAATACTGTAGCACTTGACTAATTTCACCCAATGTTGGTGTTGTATATGTTTCTCGGAGGTAGTTCTTGGCTGAAAAACTATGCCAACAAACCATATCGACCATACTTTAGGTTCAAGCTGGCCCTCGAACTAGAGGGGGCTCCCTGAAGTGTTACGAGGCTTTTTGTAATGTTATTCACTGTCACTAGACAACAACCTTTGATGCAAAATGTCCAAATCTATTATTTTTTGTAGGTGGTTGCTGATGAATATCCAATCTCTACTCAGAAATAAATTCCTCTCTTGATAAAACTTGATCAAAGTGCCTGTTGGAAATACTGAGGGGGGGTGAATCAGTATTTCTTTCAATTGTTGCTTTTACCAGTTATATCACTTATATTTAGAACACAAAACGAACAATAAGAATAAATTATTTTATTAATTTATTCTTTACATTAAATCAAGTACAATATATGTATGCCTCCAACCCTAGATGAAGACATCAATCTTCAATCTCCCAGCCTCCAACCTATATTTTTCAAGCACCGACTTGGACTTCCAAGGCTCCAATCTTGTCAATTTTGAGGCACCAACCTCAAGGGCTCCAACCCTATATATGGTTCAGGTTCTGACCTAGTTTCTTGAGGACTCTGATCCTCTAGGGTTCCAACCCTATCCTCCAAGGCACAAACCTTATCTTTTTGAGGCTCCAAACTCTTGGGCTCCAACCCTTACCTTCACTACATCAAGATGTACTTTGGTTATACTTCACAGCTCCCAATGTCTTCTTCAATGAACCTTGTCAATCTTCGCTTAGTATTCACTTTAGTCTTTACGTTGCATCATCAATCTGTTAAAAGGTGTCACCATTTCTCTTCATTATACCCAAACAATTTCTCCAAGGTCACCTCATGACGGCTAATGCATCATGATCTCCAAGGGTGTCTCCAAGTATTTAAGAATTCTCAAAAGTCCAAGAGATTGACTCCGAGGGTGTATTTAATAGTGCTTCCAAAACACCTTTTACTAATTCTCCAAGTTGCTTCCAAATGAACTCCAATAATGATTTCAATACTATCTCCAATAGTGTTCCAAATGTAGACAAAGATTCTTGCTCTAAGTTTTCAATAAATCTTCTCCATCACAGTCTTCAAGTCAACACAAAAATTCTTCAATAATTTCTTCACAAGATGCCTTTAAAACAGGTCCATAATATGAATTCAACACTATTATAATATGTCTTCAACAAATGCCTTTATATTTCTCCAAAAAATGTCTTTATTGTTCTCTAAATATATTAGTGAGCTACTTCAAAAGATGTCATTAGGCTGCTCTAAAATGATTGTAGGACTATTTCAAAATATGTCACTATGCTGCTCTAAAATATCTTCTTCAACAGCCCTGTAAAAGGATCAATAGCACCTCTAGATATTATCTTCGATACTTCTATTTTTTCTCCAACGTTGTCCTCAAATGATGCCAAAAATAGCCAAAAGGCTCCTTCAAATCCATCACTAGGTTTCTTCAAACAGTGCTTAAAAAGCTGCTAGAAGTGTTCTTACAAGCACAAGCTGATTTGTCACTTCGCACAAGTCTAAATTTTTCACTGTTCCAAGGTTTACATGTCCAAGCACTACAGATGTTACAGGTCCGAGATTTTAGGCACATGTCCAAAATTTTAGGCACAGGTCTAAACCACAGATCTAAAAGTCACAATGGATTAGCTAGATGATCAAACAGTATTTTGCACTTAAATGCCACTGTTCAAAGCTTTTCTGCCTCAAGTTCGAGCTGTAATGTCTCCTTAGCTAGTAATCTGGGCTACTGTAATCAGTCCTCTGCAATCTACAGAACAGAGCTCCTTTAAGTGACTATCTCACTAATTCAAGTCACTGCCCACAAGACTGTCTGAAAATTTGCCTCTGCAATCCGAATTTTGAATGTGACAGTCCACCACTGTAAAAGGAATTAACCCAAACAATAGATCTTCAAGTTTTCCTCAGCTTCCTATAGTTTCTATCTGAATTTCTATGTCTTTCACTGAAATTTCTTGCATGAAATGAGTGTTAAGACTTGTATTAATAGTGATTTCATCTTCCAAATGAAGGGACATGTCCCTTGACTGAGAGGCCAACTTGCATGAGTGAGTGTAGGTCGGCTTGCAATAAAATATATATTTCTCAACTTAAAAATTCATTTTCTCAGCAACCATTGGGAGTTTCGGGGAAAGTAAGGGCTCATTAGAAAGAGGAAAAAATCCTCTTTAAGATGGTCTAGGTCCCATTGAGAAAAGATGCCTCTAAGGTGGCAAAAATAATTTTTCTTTGTTACTGTTGTTAAATTTTATGCATAACAAGTTTGGGACAACATGAGGAATGTTTGGGATAGTATAGCTTCTCCATTGTTTGGATTTTTAATCATCATAGGATCATGTAGGACATCCATGTCATCATGATAGTATCCAAAAATGAGTGTATCGTCCCATGTCATCATATAATGGTGTAGTGATATGTCATAGGCAGCATCATAGGAAAGTTCCAAGGTAGTCTTCCAACCATCAAATGAAATCTTCCACGTCAACATGTGGTCCTCCATGTCATCATATGTCACCGAGTGCTTTAAGTGAGGTCTCCACTTGTCATGTCTTCATGTCATCATATGTCATCAAGTGATCTCCAAGTCCTTCATGTCATATCTTCAACCATTTTCCATGTCATCAAATGTAATGTGTTGTCATTGTTCTTCAATAGAGCTAGTTGGGGAAAGGGTTTGTATATAAGGATTAGGACTCCATTATTTTTCATTAGGATTAGGCATCCTTATCAATCAAGAAGGGTTTGTCATCATGAGCAAGGACATCATCATGGTTTTAGGGATTTATCATCAAGAGCAAGCATATCATAATATGCATGAGGTTATGGCATCTTCATGGTTAGTTCAAGGACATCTAGGGCACTATGTTAAAAGGGAACCTAGGGAAACATTATATCTCACAATGATTTTCCATCACGAACAATGCCATATTGACATTAGTGACAATCTTGCCTAACAATCTCCCCCTTTGTCATTGATGGCAATATTCTTGCTCTTCAACATTCTCTCCCCCTTTGACATCAATGGAAAACAGGGTGCCCAAGTACTCTCCCTATCAAGCTGCTTCTCTTTATCATATTTTCTTCATCAATAGCAGTTATTCATAGGCATGTTTCTCCCCTTTTCATGGTGCTCTTCCTTCTGGAAATGTGGTCCATGACATATGTGTTTAAATGTATTCATGTGATGAACCAACTCCCCCTGATTGCATAAAATCATCTAGCTCAAGAAGGAATTTTTTCCTTGTGATCAAATGGAGGAAATCTTCAACAATGGTTCATCGAATGAGAAGGATTATGTTCTTTAATGGAGTTTCTCCCAAGAGATGTTTTATCTAAAGATAATTGTCCATGTGTGATTCATCAAGGATTTTATAGGGCCCTTTCAAGGATAGCTTCTACAAGTATGTTCAAGAACCACAAACTCCCCCTAACTGCATTCGTGGTCCCCTTTTTGGAAGAGTCTCATCATCAGACACTTGGAATAGCACATATGCCAAGGGTGTCTTGATCAAATCAACAACATGTGTTATTGGCTAGAGTGTTTAAGAGACTTTCAGATCCAAATTGCTTCTTTCTCCATACTTTTGTAACTTTCTTCTCTGGCTTGGTTGCCATGGTTTTAGCTTATTTAGGGACCCAAGTCAAGTTATAATCACGTGCCATATGTCCAATGTTATAGAAATTGAAGCACTCCATCTTGTTCATGAATGAGAAAAAATTACTTCTACAAGATTGACGAGGACCATTATATTTGTCTTTATGATATGCCCTACAATATCCTTTCATGTGCCCAAAGTTTGTACAAGAATAAAAATAACCAAGAAATAAAATTTGGTACCTAGGAGATGAATATTTCCTTGATGTACTTTTGAAGTCTTTTTTCCTTGGGATTCTTTGATGATATTCATTACCTTTTGTATTCTTGACACCATTTGCAAGTCTCCTTGGAATAGGATTTCTGCCATTGTTGTATTGATCCTTTTCCTTGCCTTTGCTGGAACTAGAAGCATAAATATTTCTTCCTGGTTTCCTCACATCCTTGTTGTTTGAATAATTATCATTCTTGCTTGAGGATTCACCTGCATAGCCAAGACTTGATTTATCAAGGGGAGACCTTTGATGACTTAGGATGTCATCTAGGGTTTGAGAACTTTTCAAGTTATTATTCAACAAGTGAACTTCCTTTTTAAGAAAGGAAATTCCTTCCTTCATTTTCTTTTATTCTTCACTCTTCTTTGATAGAATGATATCCATTTCTTCCTTCATCTTGGTTGCTTCACATGATTGGTCCTTAAGAGAAGTGATTTCTGATCTTAACTTGGTGATGTCATCATCCTTTTCTTCTAATTGGCATATCATTGTGTTTCTCTCCTTTTCTGCTTTATGAACTTGTCCTTCTATGAATGCCAAAGCTTCCATCACCTTCTCATCTCCTTGTGCTTGTTTACTTGCTTCTTCTAGTTGATATCTAAGGGAGGAGACCTCTTCCTTGTATTGACCAATCTTTGCTTCAAGTTTGTTCATGCTCTTGAGTCTTTTTTCAAGGTGGCTTGACAAAGTTTCTTCCCTTTTCTTTTATTTATCCAATTGATTTGTCATGGATATGACTTCTTCATTATGCTTTATTTTGTTTTGATGAAATTCCTCCTTAAGTTTGGTGAGATCCTCATCTCTTTCTAGTACTTGAAGCTTGAAAAGGTCATCTTCCTTCCTTGTCTTGTGTTGGTCACCATCTTGTGATTTCTTATTAAGTTCCTCATTTTACTTTTTCAAATTTTTAATCTCTTCCATGGAAGCTATAAGTTCAGTAAGGATATTTTCTTCAAAGTCTTCTTTGCTCTCTTCTTCTTCTAGGTATTCTTTGGCCTTGATGTCATCATTCTTATTTTTAGCTTCCTTGATGGGTTCTAGATTTCCTCTTGATTTCCATCATCTTCTTGACTAGTGGACATGGTCAATGGTGTTTTTGAGTTAATGTCATGGATTTTATCCCATATACCCTTTGCTGATGAACATTTTTCCAAATTGGCCTTTATAGAATCTGTAATCCCATTCAAGATTGGCTTCAACACTTTTGGATTTTACTCCTTGGGTTCTCCATTCATTATGTAATCAGTAATCACTGATTCCCATACTTCAATGCCTTGATCCATTAAGAGATTTCTCATTCTTACCTTCGATACATCAAAGTTTCCATTGAACAATGGAACTTTCCCAATTTGATTGTCTTCATTTTTCATGTTTGAGGAAGAGACATCTTTAGGAGGATTGGAGGCTTTCTTCCTTGGCTTTGCCAATTGTGTTCTAAGGATCAAACTTCAATTAGTTAGGCTTGTGAGAAGGTAGTGAATTTGATACCAATTGTTGAAAATAATGAGAGGGGGGGGGTGTGTTACACAGTAATTTGTCACAGTCCCTGTTACCCCTCTCCCGCACCTAGAGGACTCATTCCGGGACCTGTGAGAAGTGACATGACCTGAAACCACTTGCATCATATTCCTCTAAGTATGAGCTTCATATGCCCTGAAGACATCTCCTGCAGAATACCCATGAAAACAACTCTTTTTGCATTAGCGCGGGTCCACAGTTTACTGCCCGTGCCAATGAGGGAAATCCTCTAAAGAGGGCGCGCTATTGGCGCTCTGTCTCAGAGTCGCACTCGCGCCAACCGAATTGAGTAAAGTTTTCAACCAACAAGCTTCCGAAGGTTCTCCTTAACCCATTCACCAACTGAATCTATGTTGAGCTAGGATGGTTTGGCTTCGAATCTCCATAGAAGGGAAGTGGTTTGCCACCTTTCATGGAAGTTTCCAAGTGATAAAGCCAATCCCATGAATAATGTGGTCGATCCTATCTCTTTCCTCTCTATCTATAAAAGCTTGTCTCTATGCCTTGAGCAAGCTAGTTCCAGCAGAGTGCTAGTGATAGTAAGACTTACAGGAGTTCAAGAGATTGAGGTTGCAAGAGCCTTCTTTACATCCATAAGGCCAAATCTAAGTGAGGAGATTCTTGTCACCAAGGAGAGAGAGGCTTGTTTCCCATCCCAACAAGCTTTGCAAGACTTGTGTAGCTGACTACCCAGCCAAAGGAGGATTTGACGTTAGAACAATGTTTGTATTCTTCTTTGTTATTTATCAATAATAGATGACTATCATTATGGTTCCACTCTCATTGTCTTATGATTGATGTTGAGTTATATCTTTTCTGACTGATATATAGTTGCATCCATTGGATTTTATGCTTGTATTTGTGTTGTTCTTTGTGTGTGCAGGTGTCTAATCACGGAGATCGTGGGGATCGTGACCGGCTGAGGCAAAGGAACGAGGGCGACGTCTCTTCTACGAATATTAGCGTTGGAATCCAAGTAGGTTCTCATCATCCACCTTTAATTTGCAATTAGGAACTTGCGTGATAGCATTGTTTGATTGTTGCTAGACCCGGTCTGGGCTAGTAGGGATCGTCTCTGTCCGCAGAGGGGATTTACCTCCACAAAAATTTGGCGACTCCACTGGGGATGTCTTGTCTCTTCGGCTCTCTTGTTTGATTGCTTAGATAGCTGTCTGGGTTGGATGCTCTATTGTCTCTTGCTGCCTGGTTTGTCTGGATACTGTCGACCAAGCCTTAGACTTCTTTTTTTTTATTTTTAAGCTAGCAAACTTGATTGGCGCTCTTTTTTGTATGACAGTCGCGCCAATTGGTGCCATTTGCCAATGTATAGCCTGCGCCAATCCTCAATTGGCGCTAGTTTTCCGCTTAACAGTCACGCCAGGCCTGTGAACTTTTCTAGTTTGCTTGTTTACAGCCTTCCAAGCTTGGGTTTTGTGTCTAGCTACACCTTTTTCAATCACTTGAGTGTGTCAGAGTCTTGTTTGACTGGTTTTGAGTTTTTTTTTGGCAAATTATTAATTTGATTTCCTTTGATCATTACTTGGAGGTTTGTCTTAGTCTTTTCACAATTTTTCATCTTTTTGCTTTTGTTTTTGCAAAAAAATTCCCCCTCATTCGCCGGGGGGGCTAAATTGTGTATGAGTGTTAATCGCCTTTGAGTGTTTTTAGTTTATGATCTTTGGAACTCACACCTGTTTTTCTTGATTTGCACTTGATTGGTTCTTAGATTACATTAGAAACATTGTGTGTTTGAGAATTCTCTTGCATAGATCACACTTTCATAATTAGAATTCTCATTTTCAGGATATGAATGAAAAGTGTGCATAGATTACATTTGCATACTTTGGGTGTTTGCCATTTTCCACCGATTTCACATTTTAGCCCTAGGGCATCTAGTAGCTTTGTGCATCAAGCCTTCCTTAGGAGTTTTGGTCTTCTGTTGGTCCAGTCAACTTTTTGGTTACTCTCTTGCACTTGTTCAGTGATTGTTAAACTTTTTATTGCGTTATTTGAGTGATTCTCTTCTTTTCGCTTGGATTTCGCTTAGCTTCGTTTGGGCTTAGATCACATAGCTCACAGAAGTCTTTGTGTTTTCTTTTTGGTTTGAAGGACTGCCTTGGTGTTTCGGGGACTTGATTGCGTTCTCATTGAGTGAAGTTTGTCTCTTTTACTTGGTGTTATTATCTCTCAAAATTTGTTTAGTGCACTTTGCCATTGAAAAGAAAATGAACAGTCTCTTTTGCGTTGAATTAGTTAATGGAAATTAGAGCTTTTCATTGATTATTGATTTTAAAGAAAGGTTTCGTTTATTGCCATTAGTTGCATTAGAGTGGTTCTTGATTGTTTATGGTCGTTTTATTTGATTGAAAAGTTCTCAACTCTCTCGTAGTTAGTGTTCATCGAACGAAATGATACTTTTTGGCATATAACTTGCATTTAGGGAATTGTGAGAGATTACATACGGTAGGACCTAGAAATCGAAACCTTATTCAAGATCACCCGTAAAATGAACTGAATAAACTTAATAACGCATTGGAACTTAACGCAAACATCTAGAGGTCTAGGCTAGAGACGTGTTTCGGCGTCGTTAAACCTAGTCACTGTTGTTTCACATTATGGTTGGGTGATTCCTCCTTTTGTGACTCGATAGTGGTCTCACACGGATTTGTGCTCCCACGTACCATCGAGTATATGGGGAGACCCCACTAGGTTATCATCCTTTATCCATAGGAAGCCGTGTCTGCCGCCTTACAAGCCGTAACGCACCGAACACAGCATTCGGGAAGATTGATTGCCGTACGGGAAGTCCTTGGTTTTCATATGACTGCCAAGGTGTATATGCAGTTTTACGGATTTGTTTGGTAAACCCTTTGCCTAGTTTCTCCAGAGTAGTCACTTTTGATCCTTTTCAGACTCCTTAAAAGAAAAGGCTCACTTGAGCACTTGTCACTTCGGGCTCACAAAACATTCGAAGGTGACTAGAGTCACCTTTTTGTCCTTTTCTCGACTCTTAAAACATGAAAAGGTCAAGTTCAGTTCCTTTGTCTTAAAATTTATTTGGCCGCGTTCACATTTACCCGGTTAGATCTTGTTTGCGTTAGCTTGAGTAGGCTTCTTTTCGTTCTCGATGGCAACTTTTCCGGGGTTCACCAACCCAGGGATCCCCTCTGACGGGAACCCTGGTCATTTCGCTCCTTTTGGAAATGTTGGTGCTCCTTATATGGCGACGTTGTCCCTCCCAGGGTTAACTGTTGGGTTGCCGGTTTGGTTGTTCTCAACCTCTTTGGTCCCTACCGTCTCACCGTCTAGTCAATCCGTCCCTCCACCTGAATAACATCATGTTGATTCTAAGGTGGATCTCTCCCCTCCTATGCCCACTTCTATGTCCTCATCTTCTACTTCACCTGGTGAAAGTCTAGATTTGAGTAACCAGGTGGCTAAGAAGAAGAAGAAGAAGATGAAGAAGAAGAAGGCCCCTAAGGGAGAGGTTACAAGTGCAGCTACCCCCTCGAGTACACCCGAAGTCGGGCCACCTTCTGATCCTCCATGGAAGGTCAAATTTCCTTGTAGATTATGCAAGGGGGACCATCTTCTTCGTGATTGTCCTGGCATCCCTAGGGTCTTAGAAGTGTGGTCTCGTGATCCGGCCCGCCCCTCATTGTCCACTAAGGCTCACGACGATGTTCCCCTATCGACTCACAAAGGTAAGGAGAAAGGGAAGATTTGAATCCCCTGTAGACTTTGTGAAGGCAATCATCCCCTTCACCTTTGTCCACTCATGGATAAAGCCTCTGGTGTCTTGGAAAGTCTTCCAGCTCCTTCACCCCCACTTCCCGTTGGTTATCAACGTCTCTCTGTAGCTGCAGATTGTCCCCCTGCTGACAAAGAGATTGATTCAAATTCTTCTCTTGTCCAGGCCCCTCTTCCCAAACCCGGTTGTCCCCAGCCTGTTCTAGACCAACCATTGGTCGGCAAGAGTGTCGACTCAAGTCCGCCGCTCGCTCACTCTGTTTCGGAAGAGAATCACGCCCATGTTCTTCTCGTCTCTTCAGATTCTCCTGAGTCCCCAAATGACTCTCCTAACCCAGCTGCTCCCGAAGGTTCTCCTTCGGTTCCTTTAGCACACGGGGGCAATCATACAATTCCCCCACCAAGTAGTCTGGTTGCTTCCTTTGATTGGAATCGCCTGATCGCCGGTCGCCTTCCATCCCATATGCCTTTCCAGATCACAGTACATGCCTGTGTTAAGGCAATCCCTAGCACTGTTTTGGATGAAGGGGCGTCTGTCAGTCTTATGTCGTACACTACTTGGCAAGCTTTAGGTTCCCCGCAGCTTGGGCCAGTCACTCAAAATCTGTTGGCCTTCGACGGAGGAGCATGTCCATCTCTAGGCATTCTCCCGAAGTTCCCTATTACTTTGGGAGGCAAAACCGTCTATATAGACGTCTTGGTTACCCAAGGTGTTTTAGACTTTAGTCTTCTCCTTGGTCGCGACTATGTTTACGCCATGGGGGCCCTCGTTTCTTCGCTTTTCCGTGTGGTTTGCTTTCCGCACGATGGAAGAATTGTGACTATCGATCAAGTGTCATTCGTTAGTCCCTCGATGCCTCCTGCATCGTTGTCGTCCCCTCCTACTTTTCATCCACCAGTTTCATCTACCCCACCACAGATCAACTACGTGGCCACCTATCCCATGCCTGGATCCAGTGATGCCACCATCGTACATAGTGTCCTGGGGGCATTGGGCCCTGACTTCCAAGATGTTTCCCTTCCACTGGGAGTGGCACTCTTGGAAGCCCCGAATTTCTATTCATTATGATGAAGTTTGGTTGGAGCATAGTTCCTTTCCGGTGTCAAGCTCCTTAAAAAATGAAACTAGATCTGGTTGGAGCATAGTTCCTTTCTGGTGTCAAGCTCCTTAAAAAATGAAACTAGATCTGGTTGGAGCATAGTTCCTTTCCGGTGTCAAGCTCCTTAAAAAATGAAACTAGGTCTGGTCAGAGCATAGTTCCTTTCCTATGTCAAGCTCCTTAAAAAATGAAACTAGGTTTGGTCTGGTCAGAGCATAGTTCACTTTCCTATGTCAAGCTCCTTAAAAAATGAAACTAGGTCTGGTCGAGCATAGTTCCTGATCTTGTGTCAAGCTCGTTAAAACAATGAAACAAGGGTTATGAGGATAGTTCTTTTACTGTGTCAACCTTATCAAAAAATGAAACAACTCCCCTTTCCCAATCGAGTCTTTTGATTAAGATCTCGTAAAATCCCAGTCGAGTCTTTCCAAGATCTCGAAAGTGAACCTTCATTCCATCCACCTTGTTGAATGCAATGAAGCTTGGGGGCATGTACCTTGTTTTGCGTTATTATGCTGGGGGCATGCGAACTTATAACAAGCATAGTTTTTCATTTTAAGCTTGTGTAAACATGAAACCAAATCCAAGCAAAGTTCTACATGGATCAAGCTTGTGTAAAAATGAACCCATACCCATTTTACATCTCGTGATTGTTGTCTTTATCTGCTAAATTCTGCTAGATGAGCCTTGGTTGTTTTCATTCCATCGCCACCATCTCTTTGGCCGATCATATGCTTTCACTTGGTTGTTTTACCTTTCTTGAGGAACTGCAGCGATGAGTGGTTTTATTAGCTAGCCTCTTTACCATTATATGTTTTGAGCAGTTCCACCATTTCCGGAACCAGTTGCTACCCATTATACCACTCGTTCCTCTAGGATGAGTCACCTTTAAGCTCTTTTCTGACTCGTAAAATATGAAAAGATTGCCGAGTATTTTCCCTTTTTTGACTCGTTAAAGAGAATAAAAATGGAGGTTTGCTTTTAGCTCTTTTCCGACCGTTTAAAGACGAAAAGATTGCCGAGTTATTCCTCTTGACTCGTTAAACGTAAATAAGAGGCGGTCATCTTTAAACTCTTTTCCGACCGTGTAAAGATGAAAAGATCATTGGGCCCTTGTCGTTTCAGGCTCGTTAACGGTTACAAAACGACGTGATTTTGATCGCTTTTTTACTTTTTTAGGTCGAAGTCACTAATCATGAAAAGTACTCCTCGATCGTAATGATCGGGCAGTTCTTTTGAGCATTGTTTTATACTTTTTTAGGCTCGAGAGACACAAATTTACGAAAAAGGACTGTTACACTAAAATTTGTCACCATGACTATTTGCAGTCAGTATGGCTCCATCAATAACCATACTGTCCTCCTTGGCAAGTCTTATACCTCTGCTCTTCATGTCAAACTCCAAAAAAGAGAGAAAGCATTTAAAAGTCAATATAACTTTGGTTACGCAGTTTCTCTTACTCTTACCTATGTGTATGCACTTCAAGTACATAATACCTGCGTACTTGTACACTTTGTCTGTAAAGGGGTGGGTGCGTACTCCTGTAAAGGTCAAAAGGCACAAGTTTTACTTCAAAAAACTTACTTGCGGTCGATTCTAGAGCATTCTAGATGATGGTTTGACGTGGATTGAGCGCCTCCAGATGGTTCATGCATCCCAATGAAAGAGGAACTTATCCCATGAAGAGGGGAGTCATCCCTTTGAAAGAGGGGCTTATCCCATTGATGGTGGACCTGATTAACTTCCTCCAAAGCATTATAAATACAGGCATTGGGCCAGAGGGAGGGGAGGTTGAAAGCTGAACATTCCTAAGGGTAGATGCTGCTGAAATTAGGACTCCCTTATAGAGCTTGAGAGGAGAGATTCCAATCCTTTCTTAGCTTCATTTGGAAGTGGGTGAGCTGATCAAAGTAGAGGAGAACTCTTGCTGGACCCTGGGAGGGACCTGCACAACACCAAAGCACTGGTTGTAAGGTTTCTTTTGTTTCCAATTAAAACAATCAAGCACTATCTTTCCCCATTTAAAATAAAAGCAACCAGGTGTTTAAGGCTTACCTTTAGTCCAACGCTGTTTGTAGCAGCCAAGCCTCTCCGATTCAGATGAGCTCCTTCTCCTTGAAGCCTACATTCACTAACAAGCAAACGATTACATAGCACTTGAATAACTCATATAATAAAACATATTCATCATAAAGACCAAGGAGTTTATGAAACAAATTATATATAACAACTTCTTGAGAAAAATGAACTTAATTGTATTAATTGGAAACAAAAGAAACCTTACAACCAGTGCCTTGGTGTTGTGCAGGTCCCTCCCAGGGTCCAGCAAGAGTTCTTCTCTACTTTGATCAGCTCACCCACTTCCAAATGAAGCTAAGAAAGGATTGGAATCTCTCCTCTCAAGCTCTATAAGGGAGTCCTAATTTCAGCAGCATCTACCCTTAGGAATGTTCAGGTTTCAACCTCCCCTCCCTCTAGCCCAATGCCTGTATTTATAATGCTTTGGAGGAAGTTAATCAGGTCCACCATCAATGGGATAAGCCCCTCTTTCAAAGGGATGACTCCCCTCTTCATGGGATAAGTTCCTCTTTCATTGGGATGCATGAACCATCTGGAGGCGCTCAATCCACGTCAAACCATCTTCTAGAATGCTCTAGAATCGACCGCAAGTAAGTTTTTTGAAGTAAAACTTGCGCCTTTTGACCTTTACAGGAGTACGCACCCACCCCTTTACAGACAGGGCGTACAAGTAAGCAGGTATTATGTGCTTGAGGTGCGTACACACAGGTAAGAGTAAGAGAAACTGCGTAACCAGAGTTATATTGACTTTTAAAGGCTTTCTCTCTTTTTTGGAGTTTGACATGAGGAGCAGAGGTATAAGACTTGCCAAGGAGGACACTATGGTTATTGATGGAGCCATACTGACTGCAAATAGTCATGGTGACAAATTTTAGTGTAACAGATTGCCCCCTAAAGTGTGAGGTCTGTAGTAGATTAGGGTTTCATATCATCTAGGAAGGGTGAAGCACTTTATCATTTCGAGGATTATCTTGTGGAGATCCCAGTTGGAACCTGCAAATATTCAACAAAAAATACATATATGAGATCATATCATCGCTGAGGTAGGCATTCCCATACTCAGATCAAAAACTTAACTAACAAACTAACTACTGCTCTGATACAAGAATGATTTCACAGTACATCATAATCATAGACTCATGTAGACACAGTATGGACGCAGCCATCTGTTTATAATTAGTCTACTATATAATGAATACAAAACTCCTCGCAGCCTGGATGGCGGAAACTAGATCCAGGGTCTTCATTTCTACTTCCCGAAATAGTACGATTCTATCCATGCGAATAAATGAGTTGATGTCGAACATGGTAGAAACCACTTGATTACCAGTCAATGATGTAAATTGTTAACAAGTGTGAGAGTAACCACCAGTGATGTCAATGGCTATCAAAGTACCCAGTACAATCCATGAGATGTGAATGAATGTGTTGATGCCAAACATATCACGGAATCCTTCGATCGAAAGTCAATGATGTAAACTTTCGTCGAAGGTGAGAAACCTGCCATTGAGGCATGTAGATTTCAAGGTACTGACGATTCCTAGAGCATCTTTCTAGATAATGTGCTGATGTCGATAGAAAGCGATCCGTTGCAAGCAAGCCCACAACAAGAAATCATAGATCAAGTTGAAGAAATGTAGCTGTAAGGACTGACTCAGGGATGGTCAAGATGGATGACAGATATTTTTCATATGAATGGTTTATTTGCAGTGACCTCTTGAACACATAACGACACAACAGATGGCTTGGTGACAAGTGACCCAAAGTTAATACCCAGAAACCAGTTGAAGACTTTCAATGTGGTTTGATCAACTGTTAGGCAAAGGATTTCCCAACCCAGGTGAATGAAAAGTGTCGTGTTCAAGAGTGGTGATAAGGTTTTTTCTGAGACAAAGGATAACAAATAGGCTCATTTTTCTCTCTTTTCCCCCACCATTTCTGGCAAGTACCTCTTTATTTTTTACAAGCTTGAGGAGGATAACATTTGCTTGATTATAAGCTCATCCTTCGGATGAGTCCAACTTAGTTTAGATTCGAACCCTAAGAAGGAGTGGTCCATTCCTGTTTGTAATCAAACAGGTCCTTTATTGTGAAATTTTAACGAGTCCAGTATAGGAGAAACTCGGCGTTTTTCAATTTTAGAGAGTCTGAAAAACTTAAGAAGACTCCAGGGTTGACCTTTTTCGTAAATTTGTGTCTCCCAAGCCCGAAAAAGTATAAAATAATACTTGAGAGAACCGCTTGATCTTTACGACCAAGGAGTACTTTCATGATTAGTGTCTCTGATCTGAAAAGTAAAAAGCGATCAAGGACACGTCGTTTTATTTCCAATATCGAATTTGAAACGACAAAAATCCGGCAATCTTTTCATGTTTTTACGGTGAGAAAAGGGCTGTAAGAGGACCGTCTTTTAATTCCGTTTTAACGAGTGTAAAAGAAACTCTCGGCAATCTTTTCATGTTTTAGGAGTCAGAAAAGGGCTTAAAGATGACTCTGATGTTTTTGTTTGTAAAAAATGACAATTTTCTCTGAAAATCCTTTATCCTGCACAATAACCAACACATTACTCATACCTGTTGAAGATAGATAAAAATACTTTGAAAAATACCTTTTCATGGTGAAAAATAAACAAATTTACCATTTATTTACCCAAAAAACCTATAAAAAGGGTTTTTACCAATTCATTTTTACCATTTTACTGACTCAGGGATGGTCAAGATGGATGACAGATATTTTTCAGATGAATGGTTTATTTGCAGTGACCTCTTGAACACATAACGACACAACAGATGGCTTGGTGACAAGTGACCCAAAGTTAATACCCAGAAACTGGCTGAAGACTTTCAATGTGGTTTGATCAACTGTTAGGCAAAGGATTTCCCAACCCAGGTGAATGAAAAGTGTCGTGTTCAAGAGTGGTGATAAGGATTTTTCTGAGACAAAGGATAACAAATAGGCTTATTTTTCTCTCTTTTCCCCCACCATTTCTGGCAAGTACCTCTTTATTTTTTACAAGCTTGAGGAGGATAACATTTTTCTCTCTTTTTTGGAGTTTGACATGAGGAGCAGAGGTATAAGACTTTCCAAGGAGGACAGTATGGTTATTGATGGAGCCATACTGACTGAAAATAGTCATGGTGACAAATTTTAGTGTAACAGATTGCCCCCTAAAGTGTGAAGTCTGTATTAGATTAGGGTTTCATATCATCTAGGAAGGGTGAAGCACTTTATCATTTCGAGGATTATCTTGTGGAGAGCCCAGTCGGAACCTGCAAATATTCAACACAAAATACATATATGAGATCATATCATCGATGAGGTAGGCATTCCCATATAGAGCTTGAGAGGAGAGATTCCAATCCTTTCTTAGCTTCATTTGGAAGTGGGTGAGCTGATCAAAGTAGAGGAGAACTCTTGCTGGACCCTGGGAGGGACCTGCACAACACCAAGGCACTGGTTGTAAGGTTTCTTTTGTTTCCAATTAATACAATTAAGTTAATTTTTCTCAACAAGTTGTTATATATAATTTGTTTCATAAACGCCTTGGTCTTTATGATGAATATGTTTTATTATATGAGTTATTCAGGTGCTATGTAATCGTTTGCTTGTTAGTGAATGCAGGCTTCAAGGAGAAGGAGCCCATCTGGATCGGAGAGGCTTGGCTGCTACAAACAGCATTGGACTAAAGGTAAGCCTTAAACACCTGGTTGCTTTTATTTTAAATGCATATTTAGGGAAAGATAGTGCTTGATTGTTTCGTTTGTCACTAGAAAAGCCTTGTTTTCTAGGGAGGTCGGTTTTGTCCGCAAAATTGACTCTTTCTGCATGACAAGGACCCCCCTAGAGTTTACTTTTTTGTTGTCTTTTCAAACTCTCTAAATAGGAAAAGATGCCGAGTTCTTCCTTTGTCAGGCTCGTTAAAACTTAATGACATCTGATTCTGTCGTAATGACACCTCACAAGCATATGCTATCCCCGTCAAGCTTGTTAAAAATAACAAGGGTACTCGCCAGAAATGGTGGGGAAAATGGACCCATAATTATTGTCGTGTCGGCAGTATGTCGCTCTTGAACATGGCACTACTCTGAATTCGTGTCTGGGTGGGAACATCTCGTCTTGTTTTACACTAGCCTTCGTGGGTTTGGGTTATCCTATTTGACCTCTCATCTTCTCATAGCCTTGTCACCATGACCTCTGCTCATTTGATGACAAATACTGCCAAGTCTACTGTCGTGCCGCCGATATGTTCAAGAGAATTTGACCTCTACAGCATTACAACCTCCCTCTGATACCTCACATAATTCTGATTCACCACAACATCTTTCCTCTGTCTCGTTTCAATGATGTGGGAAACATTATGGCCCACCTTTGATCAAGGTCACTTCCTGTCGACTTCAGCTCATTATCCAGGAAGCTGATCTAGAGACTCCCTTTCAGTGCCTTAGAGCCTGCATGCCTCAATGGCAGGTTCTTCATGTTCGATGAGAGGTTTTCATCATTGGCCTCCGATTAAATGATTCTACGGGTGTTCGACGCCAGCTCATTGATTCGCACGCCGTAGATTGTACCTATAGTACCTTGAGGGCCATTGTCCTTATTGGTGGTACCTCTCACGTCTGTTAACAGTTTTCATCATTGATTGGTAATCAGACGATGTTCATGCATGTTCGACTCCAACTCATGTATTCACATGCTTGAACTTGTACTTTGTTTGGGTCGAGATGGAGCGCAAGACCCTGGATTTTGTCTGTTGAGATCCAGGTTGCGATTTTGTGGATTATTATTATCATTACATGAATCATTCACTGGATGGCTGCGACCATGCCCGAGTCTATTTATCGATCCTCACTGGATGGCTGCGCCCATACCTTGGATCTAGATTAATATGTACTCTATTATGGATGGTTGCGCCCATACCACATATATCATGTACTTGAGATATCAGTTGTACTTCTTTACGTAGGTTCTCCGGCGGCAGTGTTTTCAGTTACGCATGTTCTTGTAAAGCATTTCACCCCTCTCTCTCCCTCAGGCCGCATGCTTTGGGGGGCATCTGTTACACAGTAATTTGTCACCGTTTGTCACCGTCCCCGTTACCCCTCTCCCGCACACTAGAGGACTCATTCCGGGACTTGTGAGAAGTGACATGACCTGAAACCACTTGCATCATATTCCTCTAAGTATGAGCTTCATATGCCCTGAAGACATCTCCTGCACAATACCGATGAAAACAGCTCTTTTTGCATTAGCACGGGTCCACAGTTTACTGCCCGCGCCAATGAGGGAAATCCTCTAAAGAGGGCGCGCTATTGGCGCTCTGTCTCAGAGTTGCACTCGCGCCAACCGAATTGAGTAAAGTTTTCAACCAACAAGCTTCCGAAGGTTCTCCTTAACCCATTCACCAACTGAATCTATGTTGAGCTAGGATGGTTTGGCTTCGAATCTCCATAGAAGGGAAGTGGTTTGCCACTTTTCATGGAAGTTTCCAAGTGATAAAGCCAATCCCATGAATAATGTGGTTGATCCTATCTCTTTCCTCTCTATCTATAAAAGCTTGTCTCTATGCCTTGAGCAAGCTAGTTCCAGCAGAGTGCTAGTGATAGTAAGAGTTCCAGGAGTTCAAGAGATTGAGGTTGCAAGAGCCTTCTTTGCATCCATAAGGCCAAATCTAAGTGAGGAGATTCTTGTCACCAAGGAGGGAGAGGCTTGTTTCCCATCCCAACAAGCTTTGCAAGACTTGTGTAGCTGACTACCCAGCCAAAGGAGGATTTGACGTCAGAACAATGGTTGTATTCTTCTTTGTTATTTATCAATAATAGATGACTAGCATTATGGTTCCACTCTCATTGTCTTATGATTGATGTTGAGTTATATCTTTTCTGATTGATATATAGTTGCATCCATTGGATTTTATGCTTGTATTTGTGTTGTTCTTTGTGTGTGCAGGTGTCTAATCACGGAGATCATGGGGATCGTGACCGGCCGAGGCAAAGGAACGAGGGCGACGTCTCTTCTACGAATATTAGCATTGGAATCCAAGTAGGTTCTCATCATCCACCTTTAATTTGCAATTAGGAACTTGCGTGATAGCATTGTTTGATTGTTGCTAGACCCAGTCTGGGCTAGTAGGGATCGTCTCTGTCCGCAGAGGGGATTTACCTCCACAACAGGGTGAATCAATATTTCTTTTCAATTATTACTTTTACCAGTTAGATTACTTATATTTATAACACAAAATGAACAATGAGAATAAATTATTTTATTAATTTCTTTTTTTACAATAAATCAAGTACAATATATGTAGGGTCCAACCCTAGATGAAGACACCGGTCTTCAATTTCTCAAGCTCCAATCTATATTTTCCAAGCACCGACTTGGACTTCCAATGCTCGAACCTTGTCAATTTTGAGGCACCAACCTCAAGGGTTCCAACCCTATATTTGGTTCAGGCTCCGACCTAGTTTCTTGAAAACTCTTATCCTCTAGGGTTCCAACCCTATCCTATAAGGCACCAACCTTGTATTTTCGAAGCTCAAACCCTTAGCTTCACTACATCAAGATGTCTTTTGGTTATACTTCACGGCTCCCAATGTCTTCTTCAACAAGCCTTGACAATCTTCTCTTAGTCTTCACTTTAGTCTCTACATTGCATCATCAATGACATCCTTGTTATCTTAGAAGGTGTCACCACTACTCTTCATTGCACCCAAATAATTTTTCCAAGGTCACCTCATGATGGCTAGTGCATCATGGTCTCTAAGGGTGTCTCCAAGTATTTAATAATTCTCAAAATTCCAAGAGATTGACTCCAAGGA
Source organism: Pinus tabuliformis (assembly GCA_031772625.1). Classification (NCBI taxonomy): domain Eukaryota; kingdom Viridiplantae; phylum Streptophyta; class Pinopsida; order Pinales; family Pinaceae; genus Pinus; species Pinus tabuliformis. The sequence goes on along the minus strand of CM062814.1, from coordinate 89,894,326 downwards.
TATCTTCGATAGTGCTTCCAAAACACCCTTTACTAATGCTCCAAGTTGCTTCCAAATTAACTCCAATAATTCTTTCAAGATTGTCTCCAGTATTGTTCCAAATGTAGACAAAGATGCCTACCCTATATCAACTCAATAATTTTTCAACAAATCGGCTCCAACACAGTCTTCAAGTCAACACAAAAATTCTTCAATGAATTCTTCACAAGATGCCTTTAAAACAAGTCCATAATATGAACTCAACACTGCTATAAGATGTCTTCAAATTTTTTTTTTTAGATTGCTCCAAAAAATGTCTTCAGTTTGCTTTGAAGATGTCAGTGGGTTGCTTCAAAACAGGTCGTTAGGATGCTCTAAAATGATTGTAGGACTTTTTCAAAATATATGCTGCTCCAAAATGTCTTCTTCAACAACCCTGCAAAAGGATCAACAAATCCTCTAGATCTTCTCTTCGATACTTCTATTTCTGCTCCAACATTTTCCTCAAATGATGCCAATAACAGACAAAGGCCTCCTTCAGATCTATCACTAGGTTGCTTCCAACAATGCTTAAAAAGTTGTCAGAAGTCTTCTTACAAGCACAAGCTGATTTGTCACTTCACACAAGTCTGAATTTGTCATTGTTCCAAGGTTTACATGTCCAAGCACTACAGATGTTACAAGTATAATATTTTAGGCACATGTACGAAATTTTAAGCACAGGTCTAAACCATAGATCTAAAATTGACAATGGCTTAGCTAGATGATCAAACAGTATTTTGCACTTAAATGCCACCGTTCGAAGATTTTCTGCCTCAAGTTTGAGCTGTAATGTCTCCTTAGCTAGCAATCTGGGCTACTGTAATCAGTCCTATCCAATCTACATAATAGAGCTCCTTTGAGTGATTGTATCACTGATTCGAGTCACTATCCACAAGAGTGTCCGAAACTTTTCCTCTGCAATCTGAATTCTGAAGGTGACAGTCCACCACTGTAAAAAGAATTAACCCAAACAATAGATCTTCAAGTTTTCCTCGGCTTCTTGTGGTTTCTATCTGAAGTCTTGTGTCTTTCACCGAAATTTCTTACATGAAATGAGTGTTGAGACTTGTATTAATAGTGGTTTCATATTCCAAATGAAGTGACAGGTCCCTTGACTGAGAGGATGACTTGCATGAGTGAGTGTAGGTTAGCTTGCAATAAAATCTATATTTTTCAACTTAAAAATTCGTTTTCTTAGCAACCATTGGGAATTTCGGGGCAATTAAGGGTTCATTAGAAAGAGGGAAAAATCCTCTTTAATATGGTCTAGGTTCCATTGAGAAAAGATGCCTCTACGGTGGAAAAAATATTTTTTCTTTGTTATTGTATATTATCCTCCACAATGTCCCAAGGCTGAGAAAGGAGATCAACGGAGATAACCTCAAACCACTTAGGGTTCAACAGCTAACCTTGCTAAACTAGGGAGGGCTCTCTCTATAAATCTCACAGCCAAATATGATTGGAGTGGGAAAAATATATTAGGCTAGGTATGTTTAGCTCTAGGATTTTGAAATTTAGGGTTTTTCTAGATCAAGAGTGAAAATCAGGGAACTAGGTCAAAAGATCAAAGGTTTCAGTTGCAAGACATATAAAGGAGCAGGGTAGCTATTCCTTTGTGATACTTTGGGGTTTTGTTGATGTAGTGCAGGGTGGAAAATCAAAGATTCAAAATGAGCATGGAAAACATGAATTCATTTATCGGAAGATAGGTAACATAAACATGAAGTTCCTAACAAAACAAAGCTCCAAGAGTTCTACTCACTGATGTCCAACCCTTAATCTGACTGAAAACTAGATACATATAGACCAAAGAACCATTTCCCCTCTCTTAGGGTCGAATCCTTCAGTTTAGGAACTGATTACATGAAGTGCTCAACAAACCCTAATGTCTAGGAAAGTTAAAACAAATCCTCCTTCTAAATTTTGACTAAATCGCTCCTCATAAACGAGGCCTAAAATTACATGAAAATTACTCTAAAAATCTTATTTATCTCCTATTACATCATTTCACTCATAAAATAAGAATTACATTAGAAAAACTCGAACTGGACTAAGCAAACTGAGAAAAATGAGTTCCATTAAAAAACGTAGCTAATTGCTTTGAAAACATAGCGTGCCTAGAGAAAATGTAGCGTGCTACTTGTAAGTGACTTTTGGAGGGGTTCCTGAGCTCCAAATGATATCGAAAAAATGTTGGAGAAATATCTACCTATCTACTACACCATAGAATCTTCAAGCACTGAAAAATACTTCTTCTATGCCTCCAAAAACCATTTCTCCCATAGCTACTCCAAAAACGTAGTGTGCCTCTGAAAAACATGGCAGAAAGGCGATTGTTTGGTACTTTTCTGACTTTTTGACCTAGCAAAAATTGCTAACATGGATCTCCAGTTACATAACTTCAATGTGCAGGTCATAAGGAATCCAAAAATGCAAACTTTTCATGTTTTGGATGCCTCCAACAAAAACGTAGCATGGGGCACGCTACCTTTTCTGCCCAAAAATTCTGTAAAGTTTCCAAAATTTCCCAAAATATTCAAAAAAGTCCAAAATATGTTCTAAGTGTTTGAAATTCATTCATTGGAGCTATGTAATGATTCTTCAATCTATGAATGAAGCCTCAGCCAATAACTCAAGCTTGTCCCCCTTGTTTTGTTGATTTAGGGTTTCCTTTAGTTTTCTCTTCAAGTTCTGAATTCTGATTTGGGAAACCTTGTTTCTGGTGTAATAATGTCTAGACATGTGCCTTTGCAAGTTGGTGGCCCTGTTTTCCCTTTCAAGGAGCTTCTCAAGGTGGCAATTAAATTTATCCAAAAAATACTCCCTATGTTTCTCAAAATATTGTTCAATGGATTTGTTAATGTCTTATTGCTCAAAAGGTTTAGATGGCTCACTCATTTGGTCTCCTCTCCTCTTCATGGCCTTGGTTCTAGGCCTCTTTAGCTTGACTTTAACTTTATTTTCCTCCATTTTCTCTAAACCAATGACTTTCTTACCTTTGATTGGCTCATCCTCTACACCCATTCTAGGTTTTGACATTAGCATTTGGTTCACTTTGAGTTGCCTATTTTCCTACTGCAAAAATGGAATCATGTAGTTGGATTTAGTGAAATCATATTTCAAACCTCTAACCTTAGCCTCTTTCTCCATGACAAGTTGCTTCAATGATTTGCCTTGTTTTTCATGAATATGCACATGGAATGATGTATCATGGTGATGTGGAGATGCTTCCCTATCAACTGAAGTAGGCTTGGCCCTTTCCTCTCCTCTAGGAGCAAACACAAGCCTCTTCCCTTTGATATAGGCCAGAGTGATTTCTACCCTAGGTGTCATCTTCACTGAAACTCTGCTAGATGAGCCAACCTCCCTTAGTTTGGATAATGCTGGTGGTGTACTATGGCTAGTAGGTTGACTAGTAGAAGGCAGAAAAACCGTGCATTGCATGAAGGTTTCCCAAGTGATGTTCTTTTGTTCAAGATGTTGTAGGACAATGATTTTATTTAAATCATGGTGGTAGAGACTATATTGGTGATCACCCTTTTTGTTTTGCACTTTCTTTGTCATCTTAACTAAATTTTTGTAGAGGTAGTGAGGTAGGTTAAAAGGCTTTACACCGGTGAAGTGCATCAATAATCTGATATGATACTTATACACTGCTGAAAACATTCTCTCACATGTAAAATATTTTATAATGAACTTCATTAATGGAGCAAAATTTTCAAGAAACAATCCAAAAGGAAAAATACTCCTGGGAGCCTCTTTGAACTGAATTTTGATGAAAGCCCTGTAATTCGAAGTGTCCAAATTTGAATTGTTGAACCACTTTTCCCCACTATTTGGTATCCCTGTGGCAGCAACTATTGTCTCTGATGAAATTATGAAGTCCACCTCTGCAATCTTGACCTTATCTCCTCTAAGGTTTGTGGCAAATAGGCTGGTTAATTTAGCATGATAACCCACTTGTTGGATTTGATCACAAAAACCTAGGCAACCAACATTCTGAAAACACTACTTAGCAAATGGTGAGGAGACCAACTCCTAATAGTTAATGGGTTCAAACCTTGACACTTGTGCTCCATTGTTGTAGGTTTTCTTTTCATTTTCCATTTTCAAATGTTGCACAACAAACTAAGTTAGAGGAATGGAAAAAACAGAGTTTTAATTAGGGAAACTGGGGATTTAGGTTTTATTATTTGAAGTGAGGGGCAAGGAGTTAGGGAGGGAATTAAGAAATTGGAAAAATTTGGTAGCTGGGTATGGGTCTTAGGGACCTTAGGGAAGTGAGAAATAGGATAGGGAGTGATGGGAAGTGAAACAATAATTTTTACATAGTTCACACTACCCTTTCTGTTGAAAACGTAGTGTGGGGTCTAGGATTTGCACTAGAAGCTATGGGGATGAATTAGAAGGGTAATAAATGATATTCGAAATGTATACTAGTGTTAGGAAGGGCAGGAAATGTGGGGAAACTAGTTTAGCTGTGTGCCAATTAACTCATAGAGTGAAAAATTGAAAACGTAGCATGGAAACCCTAAGAGAGGGTTCCACACATTCAAACTGAAAATTTCACTTTGCTAAGGTGTTTTTTTCCTTTGACATACCTATACTGAGCTGAGAATACATTCACCCATTGAAGAAAGTGCTTGGAGATACATTTCAGGCCACCCTTGCAAGAAAACATAGCGTTTAGATGAAACGTAGCGAGCAGGGAAAAAACGCAGCATGAGAGTTTGAGATGCACAATAAGAGTGAGATTCAATGCTGAATGAGTCTTTTGGGCTATGGATGATCAATTGGAGTCTTTTTTACATGTGAATGATGAAAACAAATGTTTGGAATGTCTTTAAAACTTACAAAAACACATTTTCTTATATATGTCAAAGGATGACAATATACCCTTCCTTTTGCAGTAATATCTTCATAAATGTTGCTTGATACCTTTTATTACCTTTATTTCCTAACATGCTATCTCCCTTGGTGTGAATACTTAAGACACATAATAATGATGGATCTTTGCTTTGAATTTGGACATAGTAATGACAACATTGGTGGAAACCCTAGACCAAGATTTATATGCTAACACTTCAATTGATTTGAGACCAACAATGACATGACCATGACAACTAATGAGAACCATGATTACTGAAGGGAGTAGCATGAACCTAGAATCAACAACCAAGGATCAATTTTTTTATTTCAAGACCTACTGAAACCATAAAAAAATTGACCTAAGACCCTAAAAAAAACTTTGAAAGAGCATATTTCATCACTGGTAACTGACATGACTAACATGCACTAACATTGGCTCCAGCTAGGGATGACAACTCCTTTAGGAGGTGTTAAGAACACCGTAGACCAAGTAGCCTTATCCATTGGGCATGGAGTAAAAAAAAAAGGCCAAATTCAAAACTAAAAATTCACTGGCTAACTAAACTGACTTAACTCTAAAACTGACTACTAACTGAACTTACTTAACTCTAAAATCAACTACTGACTGAACTTACTTATGGCAGAATACCAAAGAGATCTTAGGGCCTTCACCTCAGGCTTCAAATCCTGATGATAACCACCCACATGCTGAAGATATATATACAATCATGTGAAATGATACCTCCAATATAACCAATTCAACAAATGGCTACTTACTTGAATCATGCTCACACTTTCCTTGAGAAGGCATAAAAAACAAAATCTAGGAAACATCTATAAATACAAGAAAATCCATATTCCCTGTTGACTATAGAAAAAAAGTGTAAGGATCCTCAAAAATTTTAAATGTTACCTTGTCTTGAAATCTAGCAAAAATACAAGTACTCCTTTCATTTTGATCTGAAAGAATACTTGGTTATTGATCCATAGGGAGGCATAGGGAAGTATGACTTTTTGCTACCTGAGTGTTGGTTGTAAATTCCTCAAGCATGAGCAACTTTGATTCTATCTCTGGCATATTGTCTATCTCAAAATCATACTCTTCCAAGTCATAGTCTAAATCATCCTTTAACAGAAAACATTCTTCAAGATTATTAAACATGTCAACCTTATACTCTTCATGAAATAAAACAATCTCTATTAGCTGATCTCCTTGCAGGAAATATACATCAGAAATTGGCTTACTCACAACAATTTACTGTATAGTTTCATCAGTCTCATGACTATCATCATTTAAACCCATATTTTCATTTTCAATAATGGAAGAAATTTCACTCACACATTCTTGACTGTGTGAACACTACAAACATGCCTTAACTTGGGCTGTGACATGGCTTTTCAGGCGCTGATCTATTTCATCTTAAGACAAAGAAGGAGTTGATGTGTGTTGTGAATGATCCTTTGTATCAAAGCAGCTAATCATTTTTATTTACTGTTGGGAAGAAAATTCGTAAAGGGCCTATATGATTTCCTAATCTAGACGTTCTTCATCACCAAAACTCTCTTCAAGGAATTGAATGTAGTTTTCATAGGATTCACAACAATCTTCGAACAACAATAATGAATGATGAGATTTTCCATAAAACTCAAAGAATGTTGTGTGGAATTCTTTAAGAGAGAATAAGCTACCTAGCTTCAGTCCTTCATACCATGATCTTATCTTTCCTTCTAGGGTAGCCATAAACATTTTCATCAAACAATCCTCATGAAACCTAATCCCAAGCTTATGTATATGCCAATGAAATTTTATTAGATGCAGAATAGTGTCATCCTCATTTCAATCTATGAATTTGGGCAAATCTATTTTCCAATCTATGCAAGGAATTCGATTTGGAAAACCAAGAATGTGACCACAATTCATATGAGCATACCTTCGAGCAGTTGAATCCATCTTGAAAATATTTAAGTCATCAAGAAGTTCATTCAAATTACTGGTTTTTGAACAATGGAGTCGCCATGAAAATTCTAAATATTTGGATTCTTCAACACTGGAGTCACCAAGTGAAAGATGCACAACCTTTCTTATGTCTGATCATTGTTCACCAACAGCAATCTGATCTGATCCTTTTCGTTCTTTCCCAAAGAATATATGATATTGCGTACCCCGGCAACGATGCCAAAATGTTATCCTCCACAATGTCCAAAGGCTGAGAAAGGAGATCGACAGAGGTAACCTCAAACCAACTTGGGTTCATTAGCTAGCCCTGCTAAACCAGAGAGGGCTCTCTCTATAAATCTCACAGCCAAATATGATGGGGGTGGGAAAATGATATTAGGCTAGGTATGTTTAGCTCTAGGGTTTTGCTGGATCAGGAGTGAAAATCAGGGAACTAGGTCAAAAGATCAAATATTTCAGTTGCAAGAGATATAAAGGAGCAAGTAGGTATGCCTTTGTGATACTTTGGGGTTTTTTTGATGTAGTGTAGGGTGGAAAAGAAAATATTCAATGTGAGCATGGCAAGCATGAATTCATTTATCAGAAGATAGGTAACATAAACACAAAGTTCCTAACAAAACATAGCTTAAACCTAAGAATTATATTTAAAACCTCTTGGGAAAATCACTAAAAAGAATAGATATGGAAAGAACATGAAATTATCATTCATATAAAACTATAACAGAGAGAAAACATTATCATAAACTCTCAACACAAGAATTCCTAAATAATAGCTACAATTGTCCTTTGATTTCTTGTAAAAAAGATAACTAAATACAAGCTCCAAGAGTTCTACTTGTTAGTGTCATTCTTTTTTTACCTGACACCAGTGATCAAATGTTCTCTTTTAGCATTTCCATTAGGGCTTAGGGTCAAGTTTTTGTCATTTTACTAGGTCATTCATTCAAAAACTTGGGTCACTGGTTAGTATGTCTAGGGTTATTTTCACCTTCTCAAGAATTTTTTACATGCCGATCACTTTCATCATTCAACTGGGTGTATCATCATTATGAGAATATCATCATCATGTCAGTCATCACCATCATGATTTCACTCATTCTAGTGTCTCCATTAGGTCATTAGGCTTTCAAGGTCACCAACACTTTCATTTCATGCATAAAATCCGACATAAGATGAGTTGTGATAAGCAACTCTTTTCAATAAACTCTGATTTCAGATGTAATTTCATGTTTCTATATATAATAAGTACTTCATAGCTACAGTTTCAAAGTTCCAAAAAAAGGTACATTGTTCAAAAGAAGATACAAATTCTAGGTTACAAATTTCCAAGGCTGCCACGTTCAAAAGAATCAAAGTCATATTTAAAAAAGACATGTGGGGCCCATTATCACTCAAAAGAGTATTATGTTATGTCTGTAAAAGCCCAAAGAGATTCACACACATTCCATTTACACTCTTATCTTACCTTTTCATCGAGCTAATTCCTCCTCAAGTGAGAAAACATGGGTTTTCCAATCAAATTTGAAATTTTTTGCTTGGCGTTGCGCTTACAGACAAGGCGTTGCGTTTCTAGAGGTGGCATTGTGCACCAGTGAACTGCATTGCGCACGAGACAAAGTCTCCAAAAATTGTAAAAAAACACTCAAATGCAAGTATTCAAGCCTCTAAATCCATTTTTCTTATCCCATAAGCTTCATAATAGGTAAGTACACTCCTTTGCATCCCCTCTTCCTTTGGAAAAACAAACAAATGATTGTGAGTTTAGTCCTCTAGGGTTTTCTATGAATTTCATGTTTTGAGCTTGAAAATGATCATTTGGAGCTTTGAAACCCTAAAATCACTATCCCTATACCTCTATTTGCATACAACTCATCATCCCCATTCACCAACAAATCATTTCCCTTCATTCCATTTCACCTCCCTACAAACCCTAGCCCTAATCTATCAAATTGGTCAGTTTCCCTAGCTAGGACTGTGTTTAAATTTCCTAGCTCATATCCCTCATTCATTTACCTTTATTTAACTTCCTAAGGATTCCTAAAACCCATGTCCATCTCCCAAAATTTACCTACTCCCATCTCCCTTCCGTAATTCCCTCATTTCATCACCTCAATCACTTTTCACTGTTTTTCCCCCTTCCCTATCATCTAGGGTTTCAAAAATAGAGGGAGACTCTTCACCATCATAGAAAATAAAACATCATAAAGGGGGAAATATTTTGAGGTATGAGCCCACAAATTGCAATGAGATCAATTCTGCACCATTCATAAGACAATGCTTTGAAGATATCAATTGCCTAGGGTTTTGTCAAAGAGTGGGAGAGGTATGTTTTCATGAGCAGCTCACTGATTTGATTGCCACCAATCTAAAAGGAGAAAAGGCCACCATTGTAGGGATTTATTTCACATTTTGGGTTGATTCCATCTCTCTTTCCACATGGATACCAAATCATGGGGAGTATTGGTTCAAAGGCATGAGCCTAGACCTTGAGTAATACAAACCCTTCTTGAAATCATCCTACAAAGATGCTCATTGACACATCATTCCATTCAGATACTTGTTGTAAAAGTATGCACCATTGATGAAGGTTGTGATGAAGTTTTTCACTTGTGAGGGGAGGTTTTCTAGGTTGTATCAATATCACTTTAGGCTTCTCATGCACTTCACAGTTGTGAAACCTCTTAAATTGTGTAACTACTTGTGTAGAAGTGTCATCAAAATGTATGAAAAGGTACAAATGAAAAACAAAGAGAATTACCCTATCCTTTTCCACCATAGTTTGATAAAGGTTGTAGTCCTATATCATTTGACAGAAAAGAACATAGAATGGGATACCTTTATTGAAGCAGCCTTGCAGAGGCATGAAACTACTTCACCAAGCCAGCACTAAGACACATCAACACAACCTATGGAGGTAGGGTCATCAAACAAATCAGAGGAGGTTCCCAAGGCACCTAGACCTGAGGTGACCAATGTTGGCATTATGATACATGTGTTGTACTTGATGGAAACCCACTCGTAGAAGAACAACTCACTTATATATATCTAGATGAATCTACAGAAGAGATATCAGATGTGACAGAATACATGGGATGCAGGACAACTCAAAGGAATCAGATGACAGTTCTCAGTATGACAAGTTAGCTTTGCCATCAAGTCCAAAGGGGGAGATTGTTGGCATTATGATACAAGTGTTGTCCTTGATGGCAAGATGACAGATTATAGGGCAACAGGTCAGTAGCAAAGAATTGATGATCAAACTACAAAAATGAAGAAAGAAGAGTATATACGCAGGTTCACTATATACCAAGTCGCGTACATATGCATGTTATACGCAGGTTCACTATGTACCAAGTCGTGTATATACACAGGTTCACTATATACCAAGTAGGGTATACACGCAGGTTATACACACAGGTTCACTATATACAAAGGCACGTATACATGCGGGATTGCTGAGAAAAAGTTGTGTATGCGTATGCACGCACTTTCATGCACAGAAAAGCTCCTACATGTGGGAAAGCTTATTTTTGGGTCCGTGGTATTTAGACCTATGGTTTTGGTCCTTGGTATTGTGTTCGAAGTGTTGAACCCAGGTATTGGGTCCCTAGTATTGGTTCTAAATGGTTTTGGACCATGGTATTGAGTAAGGCCTAAGACTATAAGAGGAGAAGAAGATCATTAGGCAAAGGCAATTTTGAGAAGTGATTAATATCTGATAAAGTGTGAGATCTAGTATGTTGGTTATGGGTTTGTGATGCTGTGATTGATTTGAACCAAGGATGCACCCATGTGAATGATGATGAACGATGGATCGAGATCTTAAGGCTTGGAATGTTTTATCATTATATGGTTTGATTATGGATAGACTAGATTTGAATTATTGACGCATGTTTTATTGTATAAATGTTATGATCTGGGTATGACTGATGTCTAGAATAGCTGCAAAGTTATGAGTAAATATTTGCAGATCTGTACGCGGGTTGGCTTTGGTGAAAGTACGTATGTACGTTGGTTTGATTCATCATAGTAGCGTATACATTATGAGACATGACATTTGAAGTTGTAGTTGGATCTGGTTATTGTTGTAGAGTTCTGTTGTCTGTTCTGTGTTCTGGTGATTGTGTTGTTGACAGGATTTCAGTGTTTCAGTATTGCATGATTCAGAGATTGATGATGCAGGTGTAGCTAATGGGTGTTTTGCAGTGGTGATTGATTTTGTGCTTCAATGTTGTTGATGGGTCCAGTATGAAAATTGGATGAAACGTGGCCTTTCAGATTATGGTGTTGTGCTTCAGGAGTATCCAGTCTGAAAACTTATGAAATGTGGTACCTGGAGGATGAAAGAGAAGGTTGTAGCCTTCTGTAGGTCGGCACCTACGTACTAGTATATCAGCTAGTACAAGAGCTAAAGGGGTGGCAGCTCCCTTCCAGTTGCAGCTGGAAAATGAGTGAAGGTTGGAGCATTCAGTAGGCTGGCACCTACGTACTAGTAAATGGATCGACTAGTACAAGAGCTAAGGGGGTTGTAGCTCCCTTCCAGGAGAGTCTGGAGAATGAGAGAAGGTTGTAGCCTTCTGTAGGTAGAAGCCTGTGTACTGGTATAAGACTGCACTAGTATAGAACTATTATATAAAGAAGTTTCTTATTAAAAAGAAGATTGAGATGACTTGCAGCAGGTGGTTTTCACCCACATTGGGTTTCCACCTTACATCATGGTGTTCATGTGTGCTTCTTGTGTGTGATGATCTGTTCTATTTTACTGCTCCTGTTTTCTATTTATATGGTTAATAATGTTTTGATGCACTCATTAAGGATGAACTAACTGAATCATAAGTTTACTGGATATATGCTTGTTTCATTACACACAGTTGCATATACACGCGGTTTGCCTTTATGAAGTAGCGTATATGAATCTTAATATGGAAATGAAAAAGTTTTATTGATTTAATAATACTGATTCACCCCCCCCCCTCTCAGTATTATTTCCAACAATTGGTATCAGAGCAAGTCCTTTGGTAGAAGCTTGATCGCTTGAAGGAGATCCGTAGATCAATGGGAAAGAAGCTTAAGAAGAAAGCGCCTAAGAAGAAGAAGACATCTCAGAAGAGCTATGACAGTGGGAGAATCGATTGGGGAATATGTGGAAGAAGCACTTCAAATTCAGAATCACTTCAGAATGAAGATGAACAAGCAAAAGAACTAGCAGGTATGAATTTGTTATACTCTGGTGATACATTTATCCATCCTTTTGAAGATGATGAAAGTGATAGCGAAACAACTGAATTTGCTCTTATGGGTGAGCAAGAAAGATATCAAATAGAGGCAGAATTTAAAAGGCTTACAGACAAAATTAGAGATCAACAAGATCTATTGAACAAAAGGGAATGTGCCTTCAAAGAAGAAGCTACCAAACTAAAAGCTCAACTAGAGGAAGGAAACAAGGTAAGGAAGTTATTCAAGGACAAGGAAGATCAATGTCAAAAGTTGCAGGATGAAGTGACATCATTAAGAAATGAAGTCAATGAAAGGAGCACAACAATCAAGAAACTTAGAGATAGATCCAGTTACTATGAAAGTCTTGAAGCTACGATCCTCTCACTAAAAGAAGATCTTGAAGAATCAAAAAGGGAGAATAAAGAACTACTCCAAGCTCTTGAAAAACAAGAAAACAATGTTCTTGAAATAAGACATCAGTTGGAAGAAGGAAGAAAAGCTGAAGAAAACATGAAGAAGTAGTATCATGAAAAGGAGGAGAAACATCAGGTTGAGGTAAATATTCTTAAAGATAACTTAGAAGAAAAGGATAAGCTCTTACGATTTCAAGATAGTACTAAGATCTTGGATGATATTCTTAGTAGTCAAAGGTCTCCTGCTATCAAAACGGGTCTTGGTTTTCATGAATCTGTTGAAGGAGAATCTAGTTCACAAAGTAAGACAAGGGACTCTAATGTAAAATCTGAAATGCTCAACAAGGAGATGAGAGGTCAATCCCATCAACAACCAAGGAAAGAAATTCTTCAAAGAAAATCTTTTATTCCTAACTATGGAAATAATAGTCGGTCAATTCCTCAAATGAATAATGTTGAATGTTATGTATGTCATAATCTTGGACATGTTGCAGCCAGATGCAGAAGAAGAATGGTTCAAGATTATCACTCAAAAAGATCATCACGTTCCAGGTACTTTAAGGGATATTGCTTTGCTTGCAATATGTTTGGTCACAGAGCTGTTGATTGCTATAGAAGGAATATGAAACATATAAGATGTTATGCATGTAACAAGCTTGGACATACAACAAAGGAATGTAGGAACAAATTATGGGCACCATACCAAAAGGAGAAAACATCATCACACTTGAAGATTTGGAAGAAGAAGGAAGTACAGTCAGAAAGATGTGGCACAACACAATATACAGACATAACAGACTCAGAGGGACCTCAAAGTGAAAAACTTCAGTGTCCTAAATCTCATACTCAAGTTTCATAAAGGGAAGTCACGTATATACGCAAGTTGGTTACTGCACAGTCGCGTATATGTTAGTTTGAGGAAAAGCAGTGGGACAGGCTCAGGAAAAGGGGTATGATATGATTCAGTCCATTATTTGCTCTGTTTCATAATGGTTACAATCTATTGATGTTGTGTGGAAATATCTTGATACTTGTAAGATGTTTAGGAATGATTTGATCTTAACTCATGGATGATGATACTTCTTGCTAATATATGCATGATCAGATCTAACAGTAAGCAAGATGGCACAGGTTCAGGGGGAGCATATGCTTTTAATAATACATTGTTGGCATTATGGTTAGTAGTCCTTAGTGATGATGCTTATATGGCTAAATGATACATCTTGCTATGATATGGTTATGAGTTGTCCATGACAAAATCTCATATGATTCTTGGGTTTACATAGTTGGTGTTCTGATCAGATTTGTGGATGCATATATGGTGCTTACATGGTGATCTTAATAAGGATAAGGAGAAGTACAAAGCTTGAATACACTTGATGATGAGTCACTCATATGCTGCTGTCGTCATATAAAGATCATATAATACAATTATGATGCAGGATTCCTATAGTTCTTGGCACTCATGTGGATGAGGATTGTTGTTGTTGATGATATCAAGAAGTCTTGACAAATGATCTTGAGCTCAAGATACATAGTGCTGGATACATGAATGTTTACTCAAAGTTGCATTGTTGGAGACATGATGATGATAAGTTCTTACCTATATGATGATAGATGCAAATGTTCCCATGTGATGATACTTGGATCATGCGGATCTTGATGTTGATGAGATGGCTATGGTGTTTTTCACATATGATATAATGTGAATGATTGTGTATGTCATATGCAGAATTCTGTTCAAAAGGATGAGTTGATGTAGACATACCTTGTCGTTGGGTCTAGATGCTGTTGTCAGATGATTATGGAGCAGATCATACATTGTGTATGATAGTTGCTGATGACTATCATGATCTTATTTAGATGTTTGGTCTCTGTTATAAATGTCATGTAAAGGTCATATCAAGACTCATGATGTAATAGTTTGTCTCTATCTATTGTAGTCATTTGATGAATCCCTTTTCTTCATATGATGTAATTTGTACCCCCTCTATGCATGGGAAGGATGATGTAATAGTTCAGTCATGTATAAACATTTGGTATCTGGAATATCCCCACTTGGTTGGGTGGATGAGTCAATATTGGTATATCCCCACTGGGTTGGGAGATGGATGTATGTATGAGTCCTTGGTGATAGGAAGGTCATTTATGATAGAGTCATGTTCTTCTTGTAGAACATCTTTTTGCAGACCTTGCTTACAGTCAGGGGGAGCATGAACGGCACACTTCAGCAGAGCAGAGACTTCAGCATGTACTCAGAGGGAGCATGGTTAGATTGGTACAGTTTGGCATATACAAAGGGGGATCTCATTTAGAGATTTCAGCAAGTACTCAGGGGGAGTATGGACAGCGGAATGTTTATCAAGGAAAGAGAATATCTTGGTCTTCCCTTTGCCCTTGATGTCAAAGGGGGAGAGTGATTTGGTGTTGTTGCCATCAAGTCCAAAGGGGGAGATTGTTGGCATTATGATACATGTGCTGTACTTGATGGCAAACCACTCGTAGAAGAACAACTCACTTATATATATCTAGATGAATCTACAGAAGAGATATCAGATGTGACAGAATACATGGGATGCAGGACAGCTCAAAGGAAGTAGATGACAGTTCTCAGTATGACAAGTTAGCTTTGCCATCAAGTCCAAACGGGGAGATTGTTGGCATTATGATACAAGTGTTGTCCTTGATGGCAAGATGACAGATTATAGTGCAGCAGGTCAGTAGCAAAGAATTGATGATCAAACTACAAAAATGAAGAAAGAAGAGTATATATGCAGGTTCACTATATACCAAGTCGCGTACATATGCATGTTATATGCAGCTTCACTATGTACCAAGTTGCGTATATACGCAGTTTCGCTATATACCAAGTAGGGTATACACGCAGGTTCACTATATACAAAGGCGTGTATACACGGGGGATTGCTGAGAAAAAGTCGTGTATGCGTGTGCACGCAATTTCATGCACGGAAAAGAGCGTACATGTGGGAAAGCTTATTTTTGGGTCCGTGGTATTTAGACCTATGGTTTTGGTCCTTGGTATTGCGTCCGAAGTGTTGAACCCAGGTATTGGGTCCCTAGTATTGGTTCTGAATGGTTTTGGACCATGGTATTGAGTAAGGCCTAAGACTATAAATGGAGAAGAAGATCATTAGGCAAAGGAAATTTTGAGAAGTGATTAATATCTGATGAAGTGTGAGATCTAGTATGTTGGTTATGGGTTTGTGATGCTGTGATTGATCTGAACCAAGGGTGCACCCATGTGAATGATGATGAACGATGGATCGAGATCTTAAGGCTTGGAATGTTTTATCATTATATGGTTTGATTATGGATAGACTAGATTTGAATTATTGACACATGTTTTATTGTATAAATGTTATGATCTGGGTATGACTGATGTCTAGAACAACTGCAAAGTTATGAGTAAATATTTGCAGATCTGTATGTGGGTTGGCTTTGGTTAAAGTGCGTATGTACGCTGGTTTGATTCATCATAGTAGCGTATACATTATGAGACATGACATTTGAAGTTATAGTTGGATCTGGTTATTGTTGCAGAGTTCTGTTGTCTGTTCTGTGTTCTAGTGTTTGTGTTGTTGACAGGGTTTCAGTGTTTCAGTATTGGGTGATTCAGAGATTAATGATGCAGGTGTAGTTGATGGGCGTTTTGCAGTGGTTATTGATTTTGTGCTTCAATGTTGTTGATGGGTCCAGTATGAAAATTGGATGAAATGTGGCCTTTCAGATTATGGTGTTGTGCTTTAGGAGTATCCAGTTTGAAAACTTATGAAACGTGGTACCTGGAGGATGAAAGAGAAGGTTGTAGCCTTCTGTAGGTCAGCACCTACGTACTAGTACATCAGCTAGTACAAGAGCTAAGGGGGTGGTAGCTCCCTTCCAGTAGCAGCTGGAAAACGAGTGAAGGTTGGAGCATTCAGTAGGCTGGCACCTATGTACTAGTAAATGGATCGTCTAGTACAAGAGCTAAGGGGGTTGTAGCTCCCTTCCAGGAGAGTCTGGAGAATGAGAGAAGGTTGTAGCCTTCTGCAGGTAGAAGCCTATGTACTGGTATAAGACTGCACCAGTATAGAACTATTGTATAAAGAAGTTTCTTATTAAAAAGAAGATTGAGACGACTTGCAGCAGGTGGTTTTCACCCACATTGAGTTTCCACCTTACATCATGGTGTTCATGTGTGCTTCTTGTGTGTGATGATCTGTTCTATTTTACTGCTCCTTTTTACTATTCATACGGTTAATAATGTTCTGATCCACTCATTAAGGATCAACTAACTGAATCATAAGTTTACTGGATATACGCTTGTTGCATTACACACAGTTGTGTATACACGCGGTTTGCCTTAACTGAAGTAGCGTATATGAATCTTAATATGGAAATGAAAAAGTTTTAAAGATTTAATAATACTGATTCACCCCCCCTCTCAGTATTATTTCCAACAACCAAAACATACCAGAGAGGAAAAAGACGTGTTTTCTCCTCAGGCTGAGGAAAGGGCCAATCTTTTTACATTAGCACAACAGGGATCACATTTGCAGGATGAGGGGCTAATTGAGCATGATTTTCACCTAGTTGACTTGGAGGTAGCAGATGATCATTCAACCTTGTAACAAACTATCAAAGATAAGGATTCCTAGGTCATGGAGCTCCAAGACAATTTGGAAAGGGCCAAACGTATAATTTCTTTTCGTGAGCAAGAAAACAGTCACCTCAAGGTCAAACAACTAATGATGGAAAAAGAGAAATTCAAGATGTTGAGGCAAGAGGTCAAAGGTAAATTAGTGCTAGAGCATGACAAGCATGATGAACAGGAGAATCAAGTTGGAAGGAAGAGGCCTAGGACAATGGGTCTCAAAAAGGCATTGCGGAAATAAAGAGACCAAAACCTGCGAGTAAAGGATTTGAGCAGTGAAGACAAAATTGCTATGGAAATCAATTAATACAGGGAATTTTGGCTAGACAAAGTCAATGGACATCTATATAAGCTTCTTGACAAGGCTAACAGGGATAACCCTATGTTGAGGCACATGGCCCACCACTACTAAACAAGAAATAAGATTTGCAATATCAAGGTCAAACAAATACAAAACAAGCTGAAGGAAACCATAAAAGGCAAAGATGAGAAGGAAAAATTGGAGATGCTTGATGAGGCATCCATGATAGAATAGATTGTCATTGATGTCAATACGGCAGTATTATAGATGAGTAAACAATGATGTGAGGCCAAGGAGAAGTAGAGCAAATCTGTGAAGAAACAGGAGCAAGAAGCCATGAGGAGAAACCAGAGGAAAGCCAAGACAGTCAAGCCATTGTAGAGAACATCGGAAGTCAAAGGAGCTATCAGAGCAGAGCTATCAAAGTAGAGAAGAGGTATTGGAGTGGTATCGGAAGCCATCAAGGAAGCCATCAGAAGAGGAACACACATCAGGAGGAGAAGCCAGCGGAAGAGCAATTCACAGAGGAGCCATATTGTTCATTGGAAGGAACAAAGAGGAACACACATCAAGAGGAGAAGCCAGCAGAAGAACAATTAACAGAGCAGCCATATCATGCGATATTAGAGGAATAACAGAGAAGAGCTATCAGAGTGTAAGAATAGAGGAGTAGAGCTATCGGAAGCCAAACGAAGAACTATCGGGAGTATCGCATATGCCAATCGTATAACGAAGGAGTACAAAGAGCGGAGTGTATCTATATATATATATATATGTGTGTGTGTGTGTGTGTGTGTGTGATATAACAACATGGACCCGAACAAGTTATAGCAACAATCCTTAATGTGACATCGTATCCACGTTCAATAGCTAACTGGCAGGTTTGTAATAATGGCAATGATTTTCGGGCAGACTCAAGGCTGTAAGTGGTATTTAGGGCTGATCACCCAATACCATTCATCGACCGATGCATGGCAGCAGAAGGAGAGAGGAAACCACCTTATCGGGTAGGTAATACTTGTGCATGTAGCTCACCCGATATCGTTGTCGAGTGTTGGATCAAATACGGTTTTGATCTATGGTGCAGGATCACCGAGCAGCTTTGTTGGTCGGGTGTAATATCAACCATCGGATGGGATGGTAGGATCTATGGTGGAGGATTGATCTAGAAAAAGGTAAGCATCAATAAACGTGCCAAGGCTATGGAAAAGCGGAAAATGAAAGTTCCCGTGTCTTTGTGTATATTTTCATTATACGAGGGTTATAATAGAATTAAAGGGAAAAATGCCGAATGTGATATACTATGGACCCAACGGATGTATTAATAACCGTTTAATATCATATCGCGTCCGCCTCATTGGAATTATCATATCTTAAGCCTTAACGAGATGCCACATTGAAACAGCTGATTGCGATAAACAGTTGTGGACCCGATGGTCCTATTATATTGCGCCCTAATGATATATCATGTCCGTCATGTCAGGAGTTATGTATCGTAGAGTTTAAAGCCCGTGTCATGTTAAAATTGTGATTGTGATAATAACATGGACCCGACTACACCATTGCAATATGATTTAACATATTATCGCATTTGTCGCATATTGCATATATTGTAAAGCCTTGCCACTTTATAAAGTGTTGATTGCGATAAAGGTGTGGAGGAGCGGACCCAATGAAGTTATAGATGTGGGCATAATGCATTTGAAGTCCAGCCTTAAGCGTTTTGGTCAGGTTTTTCCATATATTCCTGTGTATTTCAATATTTGTATTGCCCAGGGTTTTTTAGGCCAAAAGCTTATAATAACGGTTCTGATAGTTCAGTGGGCCTGAACGATGGCAATTGCGATTGCGACAGTGACGTGGCAGGTGGGGCCTCTTGATTGGTACAGTTTCTCTGTAAACAGTAAAGTCCTATGTATGAACGTTATTAAAGAAAAAAAAAGGGACCTCTTCGATATTGTTTAATAAGCATCATTTCCTGTGTAATTTGGCCTATTCTTCTAAATTAACGTGTTCATGAAGCATTGGTTAATTCGAATAGGCATAGGAAACTACAGCGACCGAGGAGGGAAGTCGAAGGATCAAGCGAGCATAGAGGAAACTACAGCGACTGAGGAGGAAGCCGAAGAGCCAACAAAAAGAGGAAATCGATGGTCAGAGGCATTAGGAGGATACAAAAACAAAGAATAAGGAAATTCGAATGTTGTTATTGAAACATCTAGAAGAAACAGAGGCAGCCATAGGTCCAGTAGGACAAAAAAGGGCCGAAGGTCCAACAGGACAGGAGGAATTCGAAGGAAGAGAACCTCTGCTGATCGTGTTACCATATGAAAGACTTGGACCTGTGATGAATTGATCAGGTACACAATGCAGTCTGTAGAACAATTCTGTGATGTAATAAATATTTTTTTACCTGACATTATTTGAAGGGAGAAGTAGCCAGCAGAGAAGCGTTTACTGTGACAATGAGAACAGATGCTTGAATAGAAAGTTGGTTCTTGTGCAGAGCTTAGTGCAACTAATAGTAGACTCACTAAAGCTATGTGGAGACATTATCAAAGATCATGATGGCTATTATAGACTATGTGTGGTGTTATCACTAGAAACTATAGTTCATGTATATGATATTGTCCATAAGTTTTTATAAAGTCTTGAAGTCTTGTAAATAGGTTTGTTAGTTTATGTCAATTTCAAAATTTGAAATTCAAGAGTTATGGATGAAAATTCGTGTAAAGGCAAGGTTATTAGTCATCCTCCATCATTGTTAGTTATGTCATGTCATGTCATTGGTACTTTGCGCAGTTTCGCAGCGCGGGTATGATGTCTTTGGTACTTGCGTAGTTTCGCAGCGCGGGTGTGATTGGTCAGTTTTGCTGCGAAATAATGTTTGCGTGTTTTCGTAGCGCCCCGTTTGCCAGCAATTTCGTAGCGCATTCCCTTAAATTTGAACTGCCCGTGCTACGAAATCGGGGTTTCAGGCTTTTGTGCAGCGTTTTTCCCTGAATGTCTAATCCGAGAAGTAGTGAGTCACGAATCCGGTCATGATTGTTTCTTCACACCATTTCTATGTCATGATTAGCCATTACTTTGCCATAAGGTCCGAAGTCATAGAGTTAGGTGTCAGTTTGGAGGACGTTATGGGAGGTGGTCATTCCATAATGTGTTCTTCATAACATATGAATGTTTTTGCTCTATGAAAAGCCTGAGCTTTGTTTTAAACAGACTACAGCAAGCGAGCCTGCTCTCTACAGCTGAAGAGTGTTTACGTGCTGCAAACCACTGTCATTCCCTTGTGTAGAATTGCGCAAAGAAGCATGGAAAGAAAGGAACACCGTTCGGGTAAATGTGTGAGAACAGAGCCGGAGGGGTTAGATGTAACTCTCGGAGATGAGGAGGTAGCAAAGGCGTTTAGAAGTGCTGGTTGCTGGCGATTTTGTGAAAAATTAAAGGGTGGACATGCAGAAGTGACCAAGGCATTTGCATTGAACTTCACTGGACTGAATTCGAAGGTGGCCATGTTGGAGTTTCCGGTATCCCCTGAAGTCATTTCTACTGTCACAGAAATCCCGAGGGGTGGCCAAGAGTGGTTCAAGAATTTCAAGTTTGACATGGGTCCGTGTAAGGAGTTCTTAAAGGCACCATATGTAGACGAAGATCTCACTAAAGCTGTCCCAAGGAGCTATCTAAAGGAGAATTATGCTATGCTATTGACATGTATCCAGAAGTACTTGACATGTGAAGGTCGGTACAACAAAGTCTACTCATACCATTTCAAACTGCTGCTACACTTCACTGGTAAGAGCTCAATAGACATACCTTTTTACTTATTCAGGAGTATTAGCAAGATGTGTGATAAGATTCAGTTGAAGAAGGAAGCTTATGAAACATCTCTTTTTCATCATGGTCTGGTTAAATTACTGGTGTTGGATAGCCTACATAAAATTGGTAAGGACTGGGATTCATTTGTATTCATGGCCGGTTTCCCTAGTAAAACGGGCCTCACTCCATTACCTGTAAGGGAAAGAGAAGATAGGAGTGAGGAAACTACTTTGGCTGAGATTAGGAAGGAAATAACAGACCATAAGAAGCCCAAAGCTAAAACAAAGAAGCCAGAGAGGTCTGTAACAGTCAAAGAAACACCTGAAGCATCAGTAGACAAAACTTCAAAATCATCTAGAGTATCTGAAAAGGAAACTTCTAAGTCATCTCCTAAAGAAACACCTCAGTCATCAAAACAGAAGACTCACAAAAGAAGAGATGAAATTAAATCTAGTGAAGTTGAAAGGGTTTCAAGGGTGAGAACTAGAGGCCAGCTTAGCAAAGAAAAAGGAAAGTCAGCCCCTGTGGAAGAGAGTCCTGTTTCTAAGGGTAGTTTAAATGACTTGTTGGAAGCCATTGAATTAGAACAAGATCATCCAATTCAAATTGAACCACTTGAAATTGAGCAAGATCAATTGGTATCACCAATGCATATCGATCTAACACAATCTTCACCTGAAAGTTCTAAGAAGTCAAAGGCTTCTAAAAGGTTAAAGTTTGAAGAACCAAGTGAAGAGTATGCCTTTAAACCTCGCAGACCAATGACTAGAAGGCAAATGAAAGAAGTAGAAAAGGCTCAAAAAGAGAAAGTACCTTCAGAGATGCCTGGGACAGAGGCACTTGAAGTCTTCTCTGAAATAGTCCAAGCAGCTAAAAACAAGAACAAGGACAATAAGGTGGTTATTAGTCAAAGTGGAAATGTGATTGCCATTAAGAAACAAGCTGGAGCAAGCAAGGAAATACCTCAGGTTCAAAATGTTTTTAAAGAGAGGGCAGTAAGATATACTAGCTATAAGAAAGCTGTAATGAAAGGTAAAACAAGTTTGATTAGTCAAGCTAGTTCAGTATCTGATGCCTATGTATGGACAGTGCCAGCTCTGAAGCAGGCAAAGGTTATGAAACAAATGAATGCAGGTCTAAGAGAAGAGAACAAGAAGTTGAAGGAAGAAGTCATCAGCCTGAAAGAGAAGCTAGACAAACTAGCTAAATGATTCAAGAAGGGATGTGTTTTCCAAATTTTGATATATTTTGGCCATCGTCTTTTTAAAGCTTTTTGAGACTTTTTGATGTCTTTACACCTGTATAGAATGACTGAAGAAATCACAGACTTGAGTTATTGTTGCTTTAAGGTTCATGTATTTAATTTTGATGACCTACAGCAGTTTCGTAGCGCGCTACGAAACTGCTGTAGATGACTGGTTATGTTGAAAACTTGAGTTGGAATGCTGAGGTCAGCAAATATTTAAAGAGATGACTTAATGCCAGCATGGAGGTTATAGAAGATCAGTCAGATATTTAAAAAAGGAGGCCAGGTGTAAATATTCGAAGAAAAGGTGAAGTTTTGTCTTTTGTTGAAAGTTTCACTTTATCTCCGAATTTTTAGGGTTTTGATAGAGCTGCTGAGGTGTTAAGTGATACACTTGTCTAGTTATGGGATGGCCAGATCATGAGTTTTCTTCAGTTACACGGGTCTATCCAAGGATTAAATGGTTTGAAGATGGATCATTAATATATGAACACCGATGGGAGGCAGCAACCGAGAATATAGGCTTCATTTTCTTATTGGTTGTTGAATCATCTATGCATCAGGTATCCGGAGCTGTTTATACATTGAATCTACTTTCAGTTTGGGTTTGGTTATTATGGTAATGCTACAGGTGGCAAGCTCCAAGAACGCAGCAAAGCATACGAGGAGAAAGACTTAAAGTGCCAATGTGATGGAATCCTCTGTTTTCGTAGCACCATATCTCTTGTAATCAATTAGTTTGTTTATGATATAGTTAAGGTCATTAATGTCAAAATTCCGAGCTCCCTTCATGCTTGATGAGGAGCCTCGTGCAGTAGTGTTTTGATAGGCTATATATAGGAATAACTTTTATGTAAAAAAGGTTGGATACTTTATAAAAAAACAGTGTTGTTTTGGGCCATTGTAAGACCTTTTTTGACAGTAATAGTAAAACAGAGTTATTCTCTTCTCAAGATTCTCGAAGGATTGTCATGTTCAAATGTAGTAATGGTGTTTTATACTTTATGTTATTTTATAGTCTTGTTGTATGCAATCACTCAGAATTCATAATTATATGCTCTGACTTCCTGTGTATTCAGCAAGCTATGTTTTGGTGGAGTATGTTTGACATGTAATGCTAAGAGCCTTGATTTCCATGAGATCACTGTGTTTTCCTTGTTTACTTAATATTATAGACTCCATAGCCCAATGAGAGCCAGTTTGATGTGTTTCCAACCAGTTATGCTTTCATAAGTAAATAAAGAGTTAGCCATCTAGTGTTTGAAGGATTTTATCAAGAATTGTGAGAGAGCCCTCTCTGGTTAGGAAGGCTAATTCCTAATCTAAAGTATGGTCTGAAACAGTTACATGAAGCCTTGCTTGGTTGCAGCCCCTAGTACTGGTTTTGTGATAACATGTGGAAAGTATGAGGAGTTCTAAAGAATCCTTCATAATAAGACTGGTTTCCATTGATACTGTAG
Organism: Pinus tabuliformis; assembly: GCA_031772625.1. Lineage (NCBI taxonomy): Eukaryota > Viridiplantae > Streptophyta > Pinopsida > Pinales > Pinaceae > Pinus > Pinus tabuliformis. Next base: position 89,870,369 of record CM062814.1, on the reverse strand, counting down.
CATGGAGACTACAGTGAAGCTGTAAACAGATAGAACTCAGTAAAGAAGAGTTCTGAGAGAAGAACATTACTATCAAACATGCCTTGACAAGATTGGGTCAGAGCCCTTGAGGTTGGTGCCTCAGAAGTTGGAAGAATTGGTGTCCTTGGGGTTGGTGCCTCAGAAATAGGAAGGATTGGTGTCTTTGAGGTTGGTGCCTTAGAACTGGAAGGATTGATGTCTTGGGGTTTGGTGCTCCTAAGTCCAAGGTTGGTGCCTTGACAAAAATAGAGTTGGTGCTCTGGAGGTCGGAGCCTCACAAAAGTCCAAGTTGGTGCTTGGAAACTGATTGCAACCATTTATATATTGTATCTATTTTACTGCAAAGATTATATTAATAAAAGCATTTATTCTTGTTGTTCATCTTGTGTTCTAAATATAAATGTTTTAACTGGTAAAACAATAGTTGAAAAAGAAATATTGATTCACCCCCCTCTTAGTATTTCCGATAATTGGTTTCAGAGTGAGTACCTTCATTCAAAGCCTAACAACTTGAAGGTTGATCTTTAGAACACAAATGGCGAGGTCAAGGAAGAAATTCTCCAATCCTCCTAAGGATGTGTCACCCTCTACCACTAAAATAGAAGACATCAATTTGAGGAGGCTCCAAGGTTCAATGGGAACTTTAATATATGGGAAGCAAGAATGAGGAATTTCTTACAGACTCGAGGCATTGAAATTTGGAAATCAGTGATTGTTAATAGCATGATGGATGGAGAATCCAAGGAGTACAATGCAAAAGCAATGAAGGCAATCTTGAATGGGCTACCTAATTCTATAAATAACTATCTAGGAAAATATTCATTAGCAAAGGGTATATGGGACAAACTTCATGACCTTCACTCAAAAGGAGCATAGACCATGACCATCAGTCAAGAAGATGATGGAAATCAAGAAGGAAATCCAGAACCCATCATTGGAGCTAAAAATGAGTATGATGACATCAAGGCTAAAGAAGACCTAGAATATGAAGAGAATGAAAAAGATTTTGTAGAAGATCTCCTCGCTCAACTTATGGCTTCCATGGAAGAGATTAACAACTTGAAAAAGGAAAATAAGGAAGTTAAGAATATAGCACTAGCTGGTGACCAAGATCAAACAAGTGATAAAGTTGACCTTGTCAAGCTTCAAGTACAAGAAAGGGATGAAGAGCTTGCAAAGCTTAAGAAGGAATTTCATCAAAGCAAAATAAAGCATCATGAGGAAGTCATATCGATGAAAAATCAATTGGATAAAGCAAAGAAACAGGAAGATACCTTGTTAAGTAAACTTGAACAAAAGCATAAGAGCTTGAACAAACTTGAAGAAGAGTTTGGTTAGTGCAAAGTAGAGGTCTCCTCTCTCAAATCTCAACTACAAGAAACAAGGAAACAAACACAAGGAGCTAAGAAGACAATGGAAGCATTGGAAATCATAGAAGGACAAGTTGATGAAGCAGAGAAGGAAAGAAACACCATGATATGTCAACTAAAAGCAAAGGATGAAGAAATCCCAAAATGAAGTCAGATATCATCTTCCTTAAAATAGAAGCAGATGAAGCTACTTGTACTAAGGAAGAAACTGAGAAACAACTTGCTACGAAGAATAATGAGTGTGAAAGATTGGAAGAAGAGATTGGCTTCCTCAGAAAAAAGGTTGAAGGGATGAACAAAATCTTGAAGAGCTCTCAAGCCTTGGATGACATGCTCAGCTATCAAAGATTTCCATTTGATAAATCAGGTCTTGGGTATGCTGGTGAATCCTCAAACAAGAATGATAATGCTTCGAACAAAAGGGATGTGAAGAAGCCGGGAACAAATGGTGATGCTCCCAGTTCCAACAAAGGTAAGGAGAAAAATCAAGGCAACAATAGAAGAAATCTTGCTCCAAGAAGAAATGTAGATGATGTCAAAGATGCGAGAGGAAATGGTTATCATCAAAGGATCTCAAGGCAGAAAGGCTTCAGATTTACATCTAGGAAATCTCCATCTCCCAGGTACCAAAGTTCAATTTTTGGTTATTATTATTCTTGTACAAACTTTGGTCACATGGAAAAAGATTGTAAAGCATATCATAAAGATAGATATTATGGTCCCCAACAATCTCCAAGAAACAATTTTGCAGGAAGAAATCATGAATTCTTATTCATGAACAATGTAGAATGCTTCAAGTGTAATAACAATGGTCATATGGCACGTGATTGTAACTTAACTTGCGCTCTTACATAAGCTAGAACCATGCAAAAGAAGAAAGTTACACAAGTATGGAGAAGGAAGCAAATACAATCCAAAAGTCCCTTGAACTCTCTAGCCAACAACACATGTTATTGGCCTAAATTTTGACAATCTAAGCATTTGATGGGAAGACTTTGCCAAAAGAGATGATGCATACAGTTAGGGGGAGCCTGTGATTCTTTATCATTATTGCAGAAGCTATTAGTGAAAGGGTCATTATGAGATCCTTGTTGAGCTATATTAACAATCATTCTTTGATAAATATCATTTCTTAGGAGTACGCCATTGAAGAACATGATCCTGTTACCATTCTTTGGACTATCATTGAAGATGCTTTCCACTTAATCACAAGTAGTAATTGGAGCAATAGAGAAGGTCATCTAATACTAGAGAAATAGGGCAAATAACTATGGTGCTGATATTACAGATGTTAAATGTTTCGACTTAGGGATTTGATGTGAGAACAGGTAGATTATGGACACAAACAGAGGCAACCTTCAAACTAACAGATATATCTGGGAATGAAGCATGAAGCAAGAGCAATTGGCAGCATCTAACAAAACTAAAACATTGCAAAAACATGCTAATCAGTAAAAAGAGTTTAAAAGACAGTCACAGATTGGATATTAAAATCTGCTTGTGGAGATAACTTGCAGAGATTTTTTTCTTTCAAGAACACAAGGAAAAGATGGCTCATCAAAACACTATAGAAAGGAGAATGTTGTGCAGTCAAATATAGCTCAGTAACTTAAGGAGAAGCAAAGAAATACAAAGGAACTCTGATCTAAAGAGAGATAGAAAGAAAGACAATTTCAATGGCATTTTTCTCTTGATTCAGACTATGAAGTCCTCTTAATTCTGACTGTGGAGATAATAGAATATGGATTGAAGCATAAAAACCTGGACTTGATCATTTGGTGTGTGCCTATTTGCAATCTGTTTGAAAGCATTGAAGTGGAGCATCCTTAAGTATTGTTGAAGCCATGATAAAGTAGTTCTGAGACATGAAGAGGGGATAATGTGCTAATTGATGATAAAGCATCAATCCCTCTATCTTGAGTAAAAATAAGAGCACTATTACAGGGGGAGTAACATGCTCATGAAGATCTACAATTCATAAAGAACAGAAGCAGTTTGATAGGGGGAGTCCCTAAGCACTCCTTTGCCATTGATGTCAAAGGGGGAGAGAAGAAGAATATTTCCATCAATAAAAAAAGGGGAGATTGTTGACCTAGATTGTCATTGATGTCAATATGGCAATATTCTAGATGAGTAAACAATGATGTGAGGCCAAGGAGAAGTAGAGAAGATCTGTGAAGAAACAGGAGTAAGAAGCCATGAGGAGAAACCAGAGGAAAGCCAAGACAGACAAGCCATTGGAGAGAATATTGGAAGTCAAAGGGGCTATCGGAGCAGAGCTATCAAAGCAGAGAAGAGGTATTGGAGCGGTATCAGAAGCCATCAGAAGAGGAACACACATTAGGAGGAGAAGCCAGCGGAAGAGTAGTTAACATAGGAGCCATATTGTTCATTAGAAGGAACAAAGAGGAATACGCATCAGGAGGAGAAGCCAGTGGAAGAATAGTTAACAAAGGTGCCATATCATGTGATATTGGAGGAATAACAGCGCAGAGCTATCAAAGTGTAAGAACAAAGGAGTAGAGCTATCAGAAGCCAAAGGAAGAACTATCAGGAGTATCACATATGCCAAAGTATAATGAAGGAGTACAAAGAGTGAAGGAGTACATATTTATATAGATGCGATATAATAACACGGACCCAAACAGGTTATAGGAACAATCCTTAATATGACATTGTATCCATGTTCAAGAGCTAACTGGTGGGTTTGTAATAGTGGTAGTGGTTTTCGGGTGGACTCAATGTTGTAAGTGGTATTTAGGGCTAAACACTTGATACCATTCATCGACCGACGTGTGGCAGGAGAAGAAGAGAGGAAACCACCTTATTGGGCGGGTAATCCTCATGCATGTAGCTCACCTGATATCATTGTCAAGCGTTGGATTAAATACGGTTTTGATCTATGGTGCAGGATCACCGAGCAACTTTGTTGGTCGGGTGTAATATCAACCGTTGGATAGGATGGTAGGATCTTGTCACACGGAATTGGTCAAGGGTGCGGACACAGCTGACCTTCCTAGAAGTCTAAGACATTCTAATGACAAACAAGACAAAATGGAGTGATCTTTCTCTAAATACACCTTTTACAACATGAAAACTACAAGTGTTTAGGCTTACCTTATTCCAAAACGCTGTTGTTGAAGTCCGTTCTTGACGATCCGGATGAGCTCCTCCTTCAAGTCAATTCCTTCAACCACAAACAATCAAACAATTACCAAGCACTTGCATTTCATATAATAAAACATATATTCAACATGCAGACCAAGGAACACATGAAATAACTCATTAACACAAGCTATTGAGAAAAATAAACCAGTTTGTATTAATAACGAAACAAAGAAACTCTTACAACCTGGCCTTGGTGTTGTGCAAGTTCCTCCCAGGGTCCATCAAGGGTTTTCCTCTACTTTGACAAAGCTCACCCACTTCCAAGTAGAATCAAGCAAAGACAATCTCTCCTCACAAAGGTTCTAAATGGAAGACCTAAATCCTGCAGCATTTACCCAAAGAAAATGTATAGCTCCAACCTCCTCTCCCTCTGGCTCAATGTCTTTATTTATAGTGCTGTAAAGAGGTTATTCAGGTCCACTATCAATGGGATCATCCCCCTCTTTGGGTGGGATAGCTCCCTTATTGATGGGATAAGTTCCCCCTTAATAGAGATACATGAACCAACTGGAGGCGCATCCATTTCATCAAACCGACCTCTAGAATGTTCTAGAAGTAACCACAAGTAACTTTTTCAAGATAAAACTCGCGCATTTTGCCTTTTACAGAGGGACGCACCTGTCCCTTAACATACAGAGCGTCCATGGACGCAGATTTTGTGAACATGGTCAGCGTCCCCGCAGGTAAGGCTAGAGAGAACCTGCGACCCCAGAGATAAACATAGTTTTTACAAGACTTTCTCTCTTCTTTGAGTTTGAGATGGATAACAGAGGCATGAGACTTGCCTAAGAGGGTAGCATGACTGTTGATTTGAGCCATACTAACTGTAAGTAGTCAAGGTGACATTTTTTAGTGTAACAGATTGCCCCCTAAAGTGCGAAGCCTGGAATAGAGTAGGGTTTTGTAATTCTAGGAAGGGTGAAGCGCTTTATCATTTCAAGGATTGTCTTGTGGATGGCCTGGTTGGAACCTGCAATTTTCAACACAAAATACATGGATAAGATTATATCATCACTGAGGTAGGCATTCCCATACTCAGATTCAAAACTTTAACTAATGGACTAACTATTCTGATACAGGAATGATCTTGCAGTACATCATTTTTATAGACTTTTGTAGACACAGTATGGACGCAGCCATCTGTTTATGATTAGTCTACATAGATAATGAATACAAAACTCCTCGCAGCCTGGATGGTAGAAACTAGATCCAGGGTCTTCACTTCTACTTCCCGAATTGGTACGATTCTAGCCATGTGATTAAATGATTCGATGTCGAACATGTTAGAAACCACTTGATTACCAGTCGATGATGTAAACTGTTAACAAGCGTGAGAGAGACCACCAGTAATGTCAATGGTTCTCAAAGTACCAAGCACAACCCGTGAAATGTGAATAGATGTTTTGATGTCGAACACTTCACGGAATCCTTTGATCGAAAGTCAATGATGTAAACTGACGTCAAAGGCGAGAAACCTGCCATTGATGCATGCAGACTTCAAGGTACTGTCGATTCCTAAGTCATCTTTCTAGATAATGTGTCGATGTCGATAGAAAGCGACCCGTTGCAGGCAAGCCCGCAACACGAAATCATTGTTCAAGTTGAAGAAATGTTGCTGTAAGGACTGACTCAGGGATGGTCAAATGGATGACAAGTATTTTGCAGATGAAAGTTTTGCTTGCAGACCTCTTGAACACATAACGACACAACAGATGGCTTGGTGACGAATAACTCAAAGTTAATCCCCGGAACCCGGTTAAAGACTTTCAAAGTGGTTTGGTCAACTGTGAGGTAAAAGATTTCCCAACCCAGGTGAATGAAAAGTGTCGTGTTCAAGAGTGGTAATAAAGTTTCTTCTGAGACAAAAGGTGACAAACAGGTTCATTCTTCTCTCTTTTCCCCCACCATTTCTGGCAAGTACCTCTTTATTTTTAACAAGCTTGAGGAGGATAACATATGCTTGATTATAAGCTCATCCTTCGGACGAGTCCAACCTAGTTTAAATTCGAACCCTAGGAAGGAGTGGTTCGTTCCTGTTTGTAATTGAACAGGTCCTCTACTGTAAAAGTTTAACGAGCCCAGTATAGGAGAAACTCGGCGTTTTTCAATTTTAGAGAGTCTGAAAAAACTAAAGGAGACTCCACGTTGAACTTTTTCGTATATTTGTGTCCCTCAAGCCCGAAAAAGTATAAAATAATACCTGGGGGAACCGCTTGATCTTGCGACCAAGGAGTACTTTCATAATAGTGTCGTTGACCTGAAAAGTAAAAAGCGATCAAGGACACGTCGTTTTATTTCCTTATCGAGTTTGAAACGACAAAAACCCGGCAATCTTTTCCTGATTTTGCGGTCAGAAAAGAGCTAAAAGGGGACCGTCTTTTAATTCCGTTTTAACGAGTGAAAAAGAAACACTCGGCGATCTTTTCATGTTTTAGGAGTCAGAAAAGGGCTTAAAAGATGACTCTGATATTTTTGTTTGTGAAAAATTACAATTTCCCTCGAAATCCCTTTGTCCTGCACAAAAGCAACACATTACTCATACCTGTTTAAAATAGGCAAAAATACATTCAAAAACATCTTTTCATGGTAAAAAATGAACTAATTCATCCAAAAAACCTATAAAAAGACCTTTTACCATGTCATTTTTACCGTTTCACTGTTGAGGTTGAAAAAGGAGCTTTTGACAAGAAACTTCCCGTGGTCGCTGCGGAAAATCTGACCGTCGGAATCGAACGCCGTCTCATCCAGGTATTTTACACATCCTACTCTGCATTTCTATCCGTTTAGAATCAATTTTTAGGTTTTAGTTTTATTTTTTGGGGGGGTTTTGGTTTTGGAATGCGCCTCTCGGCGGACGCAGGTGCCCTTCGGGTGACCTGCGTCCCCCGACTTTTTCTCATACGGGAAAACGGTCGGAAGACGCAGCCCGCCTTCAGGCCAGCTGCGTCCGGGCGCCCTGTGCTACAAAGCCGGGGTGCGTCTTCCGAGAAACGCGCATTTCAAAACCCCAACTCTCTCAAAAAACCACCAAAAATTCCCAAATCAATTTCTAATTGCTATTTTTGATATGCAGGGCATTAATCATGTTAGACTGGAGAGAAAGAGAGCATGTAGAGGAAGATGAAGCTGCAATAAATCATCAACCTTCCCTGGATGCCCTAAGAGCATGCGGATTATACAAATATTGGACCATACCGGGCATGAGGGGCCAGGTAAGATTCTTGGAATGGCTGGTTGAGCGATGGAACGTTCAAGAACAATGCTTTTACATAGGAGGGCACCAGCTCGAGATAGAGCCCTCGGATGTATACTTTCTCACTGGCTTGCCAAACAGAGGTGAGCAACTCAGTCTTGCGGGGACTAGGCCGGGTGGCCAATCCCTTGATAGTCTCCGCGAGGATTGGTGCACACGTGGGGCTCACCATTCAAAAGGCATAGAGATAAAACACATCACTCTACCGGAACTCAAAGTCATAGCGTTCACGGTTACCAGAATTTGCGGCGCGGCCGCTTTACACATTGCTTCCGGATCCCAAATGCGGATGGCAATTGACTGTTACCAAGGCACCATTTTCAACTGGTGTGAAGCTGTGTCGGCTCATATGAAGAGCCAACTGACCAAGGCAAAGAACGGACGACTAAAGACTTTTGGATATGGGCCTATAGTCGTGAGCTTTGCCTTGGAGAGAATTCCAATGCTGATCCCTCAGCAACTCACTGTTGATATCTTGGGTCCTCGGCAGCCAAAGCTGATACGATGGGTTGCGGTGATGGCCCGGCATCCTGACGAGGGCGCGACAGTAGTTCGATTCTCAGATAGTTATTTTGACTGGTTAGAGGGCCAGCTTTTTGTGATACAGGACTTTCCGTATGCCGGAATGGATTTCAGAGGTGATCCGGACATGGTTCTTCCACAGGGAGAACAATGGGACGACAGAGGTACTTTTATTTTCACAAGTTTTCTAATTATGTATTTTTTGTATTTTTTATATATATCGTCTCAAAACTAATAGTAAAACTTTTTCAAAATGCAGATGTTGGTCCACAGCGTCCAGCCAACCTCCGGCCTTATGATAGACTACATCCAGCTGCACCGGTACCGGCCCCACAGGATGCGACAGCAGAAGTACTAGCTGAGTTGGAGCATGATCTAGAGCGTCTCACGGCAGATATACCTGAGACTACTATGGACGACATTCCTATCAGGCTTCAGCGCTTCGTAGTCGCGGTCCCTGGACCGTTTAGGAGATTTTTGCGTAAGGTAGCCCGCGCAGTGGTGTCGTACAGAGAGCACCACCAGTGATTGACTAGTCACTTTTGTAGTCACATGTGACATTTTTGACTTTTTGTACTATCATTTTGCCGATCATAAGGTGTTTTCAACCTATGATCGAAGACGATGTATATATTTTTTGACACACTTCTATCTATATATATCACTATTACCGGCTTATCTTGTTTAACATGTATGATGAAATGTTTTTAAATTTACTTGCATGATTATTATAAATGTCTGTCCAACACTCGAGAAGCAATTGCATCTGCTAATGTATTCAAAGACCTTGGAATATGTTGATATTCAATGTAATCAAATTCACGTTCCAAGAGACGCACTCTCAAAAACAACCTTAATAACACAGGATTTCTAATGGCATAAACTCTATTAAGCTGTAATACAACAAGTTCAGAATCTAACCTCACTATCAAACGTCGAATTCCAAATGAAATAGATTCGGATAATAATTCAACCACTGCACTGTATTCTGCAATGTTATTCGTTGTTTGACCGAGGCTTACCCCATGCATAGAAACTAACTCGTCAGAGGGCGAATAGATAACCCAAGCTGCGGAAGAGATATTCCGTGTATTACGACAAGCACCATCAGCAAATCCAATGTATGTTTGGAGAGGCGTCGACATCTACAATATCAAGAGTAAAACCAAGATAAGCCAGAATAATGACGAAAAACCACACACTGACTAAACTAACACACTTGCTAGCTAGAAAGGAAATCTAACCTATCTAAAAATTTCTCCATACCCATCATTTTAAGCATAATACCTCTTTAGGTAAAGTCCATTTCTGGGTTTACCCAAAGAGTCCCCATCAAAATCAACTAACTCATAAGCCCCTTTTGCTAGCTTTCGCTTTACAATGTAGGGCCCATGCCACATGGGAACGAATTTTCCGGCACCTAGCTTATCGTTAGCTTGATCATATAATAGTACTAGGTCTCCTTCCGAAAAACTTCGAGGGGTTACATTTTTATCGTACTGAGCTTTCATTCGTTTCGCGTGAGTCTCGATAGCTAAAGTAGCGTCACGTCGAGTCTCATCTAATTTAGCCAAGTATAATAACCGTTTCTCCTCTTCGGAAGTAGCTGGAAGTAATTCGACAGCCATTTGAAGTGATGGGATTTCGCATTCAATAGGTAACACAGCTTCTAAGCCATAAACTAGCTGGAAAGGGGTGAAACCTGTTGAATTTTTCACTGAAGTTCGATATGCCCATAGCGCCGAAAATAACATGTTATGCCAATTCGTTCGATGGATACCAATGATCCGTCGAATCATGATGACTAGAACTTTGTTGATTGACTCAACCAAACCGTTGGCTTGCGGATAATAAGGAGTAGAGCTATCGTGGCGCAAACCAAGCTGGCTTGTAAGCTCAGTCATCATGACGTTTCGAAAATGGCTCCCATGGTCAGTAATGATTGCTTGTGGGACACCAAACCTAGTTATGATATGATTGAATACGAAAACTGCAGCTGTCTTGCCGCTTGCGTCGAATGTAGGCATCGCCTCGGCCCATTTTGTAAAATAATCAACCGCGAGGATGATATACGCATGCCCCCCGGCCGAGTGAGGGTTACAAGTAATAAAGTCAATGCCCCATTTGGCGAATGGACCAGCGGCAATTATAGGGTGGAGAGGAGCAGGTGGAGCGCGCATCTTTCGATCAAACACTTGACAGTTGTGGCATTTTCTGACGGCAAGGATACAATCTTTAAACATAGACGGCCAGAAATAGCCAGCGCGCAACACCTTCTGAGCTGTGGCATACCCAGACATATGACCGCCACATGCTCCAGAGTGACAATCATTCAAAACTCTCTCAGCCTCTTCGTGAGTTAAACAACGTCGAAAAACTAAGTCTGCCCCCCGGCGATAAAGTGTATCTCCAATAATTCTGTATTGCTGGGATCGAAACCGAATTTTTCGACGGTCTTCCTTGGAAGCTTCAGGCCGAAAGGTTTGGGTTTGGAGATAGATGATTATATCCCCATACCACGGATCTAAAGTGCTAATAAGAAACAAAGATTCGTCCGCAATGGACTCCTCTGCCACAGTCTCTGTGTCAGCACTCGGGAAATCACACATCAATTCCGCAAAAACTAAAGATTTCTTAGACTTGGACTTCTCGAACTCCAAGTCGAACTCTTGCAGGATAACAATCCATTTAGAGTACTTGCCCCCTAGCAGTTGTTTTGTCAAAATATAAATCATAGGGTTGCAATCCGAAATAACTGTAGTTTTGCGGAGAAGAATGTAGTGACGAAAACGCTGGACAGCTTGAACGGCTGCCAGGGCCAATTTCTCCACATGCGAATATTTTAACTCAGTGGGATTTAAGGTTCTACTAAGATAATATATCACATGCTCTGCTTTGAATTCATCTTCTTGAACTAACACCATTCCAATGGTGGAATGCGAAGCTGCGAGGTATAAGAAGTAGTCCTGGTTGTAGTTGGGAGGATGCAATAACGGTGCATGGGTCAACGCGTGTTTTAATGCATCAAAAGATTGTTGGGCAATCTCGTCCCAAAAGAATTGTGCGTTCTGTTTCAACAACCGTGTAAAACCTTTAGTGACCTCGGCGTAGTTTGGGATGAATCGGCGTAAAAAGTTCGCTTTCCCTTGCAAACTTTGGAGTTGGCGCAAACTCGAAGGAGGAGGCAATTTGATGATAGCCTCGACTTTCGAGGGATCGACGCGAATGCCGGCTTTTGAAACAACAAATCCCAGCAATCGACCTGTTTCTATACAGAAAACACACTTGTGGGGATTCAACCGAATTCGATAATGCCTACACCTCATAAAGATTGCTCGTAGGTGGACAAGGTGATCAGCTCGATGTAAAGAATGAGCAGGCAAATCATCGAGATAGGGTTGCACAATGTGCTTGATGTCATGAAATGCATAAGACATCGCCCGTTGAAAAGTGGCCCCGGCATTCTTAAGCCCAAAAGGTAATTTGCAATAAGCAAATGTCCCCCATGGACAAATGAATGCCGTTTTTGGTTGGTCGGCAGGTAGAATATTGATTTGATTATAGCCTGAGAAACCATCCATGAAGGAAAACATCTCACTTCCGGCACAATCATCAATAATTTGATCGATATAAGGCGTAGGATAGTTGTCTTTTGGACAAGCTCGATTGATATCCCTATAGTCGATACAGATTCTTATTGTTCCTTGTTTTTTATTGACGGGAACAATATTCGATACCCAATCCGTTAACGGGATCGGATAAATGAAACCTGCTTTCAACAGCTTTTCGACTTCTGCTTTAATCGCAGCCGCTTTTCGAGGGTGAATCTGACGCAACCGTTGCCGAATGGGTTTAGCATCCGGGTAGGTTTTGATTTCATGAACAACAATGGCAGGATCGATTCCTGGCATTTCCTCGTAAGACCAGGCAAACACGTCGCGGAATTCTTGGAATAGGGCCTTGTAAGTTTGGATTTCTTCTTCAGTACATGCGGCACCTATATGAATGTTCTCCTCGATTCCGGGCTTCACTGAAATATCAATGGGAATAGTACGAGAAATATTCCCTAAATTCAGCTCTGAATCAGAATGTTTCGTTGGATCCTGAGCGTCTTTGACATATTCAGCGGTAAAGATAGATGAAAAATCATTTTCAAATGCATCATCCTTAGGTAAAAACGAAGATCTGTGATGGAGATCTTCCCATGGTAGATCATCTACACTTAGGATTTCGCGAAGTTGTTCGTCAGATGACACTTCTTCGGGAAACGTTATCCGTTCTAAGGGTGAGGTGAAAAGTGACTCTTCACTGACCACATTCATTTGGTCGGTTTCGGTTGAATGAAAGTCGGTAAAAGACATAAGAGCTTCATAAGCAATCTCATACGGACTCAACGGCATAACATCACCGAGTGAGTCTAGCTCAGAGTCAGATGGAACATACCAAGGATCATCATAAATAATGTTTTCTGACGTGATCATATGAATTGTTGCAAACGAAGGGTCTGCATTGAGTGGAGGGAGAGGAAAAGTTCCCAGTAAACCGGAATCCTTAACTAAACCTACACCAATGTCCCTATAAGGGATTGTCGTTTTACCAACATGCTGGATAGTTTCTGAAGAGGTTGGGTCGGATGAAAAGTATGTCAGCTGATCAATAGTCACGATCTTACCGTTATGTGGAAACTTAATGACTCTGAAGACCGATGAAACGACCGCTGTCATAGCATATGACCAACTTCGACCCAAAAGAAGGTTGTAGTCTAGAGGGGCATCAACCACTTCCACATCCAGACTAACGGTTTTACCTTCGACCCCTATAGGCAATTCTTGTAGAATACCAAACGGACGGAACCCACGGCCATCAAAGGCCTTAAGGATGGTGGGGGATTGGTTCAACGAAGGAGAACCAAGCGATCTCCAACATTGAATCGACATAATACACGTAGAAGCTCCCTCATCAATCACAGTCCGATGAATAGGCCTGTTTTTGACTATCACTGGAATTTGGAAAGCCATTTGATGGGGGAGACGCGGTGTACTATTTTCTAGATCAAAGATCATTAGGTTCGGGTCCTGAACATCGACAGCTCCGATAGCCGACAAAAGCAATTTTCGTTGCGCTGGACATGATTGCAGCACTTCGAGTGCCGACATTGCTGAAGGTGAAACAGCTAAGTCTTCAACAATGTTGTAATTCTGGGCTGCTCTCGCATGTGGATTGAAAGCAGACCTTCGAAGTACACCCTTGGCGGGCGGCTTAATCACTAAGTCTGGGTTAGGTTTTTCGATCTGTAGTGGATCGGAACCAGGAGCTGAGGTTGATGGGTTAGAGTGAGAAGATTCTGCTTCCTTACCATCAACAGGAGCCTTACTACCATAATCTTGCGATCGAGTCGCAATCCTGACATGAGACATCATCAAAATGGGTTCTTCACTGGCATTCGAAGAAGAACCTATCATCTTATTCTCCTGCTCTGGAAATGGATTTTTTAACACAGCAGGAGTGGGAGAACCTTTGACTATTTTCACTACCTCGGCCCGATGAGGGCAGTCTCTCGTAAAATGATCTTCTTCACAAATAAGACAAGGATATCGAGGTTTGCGTTTTTCGTCATTGGTTTCCGACTTTTCCGTTTTCTCCTTTGGAGCCTTGTCTGCTTTAGCCTTCTTCTTTCCTTTCTTCTTTCCACCGTTTTTTGGTTTGGCCGTAGATGACTCTACAGCGTGAATGTCGGCGGTAAGTTCAGGAGAAGACTCTCCTGTCGGAGAATCAGGCAAAGTGATAATTGGAGTATTGAAGCCTTGGAAGACTTCTTCTTACTCTTCGTAGTCACGATACCAATCATACCATCAGCGGCATGAGATCCCGAAGGAGCAGCAGCGATTTGGTTTGACTTTGGAAGATCCGGAATTTTCTCGTGTAACGTACCCGACTGAGTGTAAACTAAGTCAAGGTATTGTGCCTGAGCAATGACTTGCTCCTCAGTAACTACTCCGGCCTTAGCTACATCTTCAGTAATTCTTGGTAATAATGATTTGACAAACCATTCAGCTAAGATTTGGTCCGGGATAAAAACTTTCACTAATCTTCTTCGACGTCTCCACTCATGAATGTGATCAGAAATGTACGTGGATGTCGATTGTTTTAGCGAAGTTAATAATTCTGTACCATTATCGTATCTGACTGGTAACTGAAAATGAGTTAAGAACGAGGTAGCTAACTGGCTAAAGTTGTAAAAAGAGGCCCGTGGTAACTCAATGTACCACTTGGCTGCGAGACCAATGAGTGTACGCTGGAAAAGACGTAAGCGGATGGAATCATCTGAGATGGAATTTGATGCACACCAGAGGTGGTAAGTCATCACGTGATTAGACGGATCCTCTCCAGACTTACCTTCGAACTTGGGTATATCGCTGGGCAACTTATTTGGCATTGGCGGCCAGAACTGAAGATATTGAATTGGATCGTTCGTTAGGCGCGTCAAGTCGGGTAAATCTAAAGTCGCAATAAACGGTAACTGCCGGTTAGGATCTCTAAAACTCTGAGTCACAATACCAGCCCCAGGAGGAGGATATCCAGGATAACTAGGAACAGGAGTCGCATTTGGGATATTATATCCTCCTGGAAAACCAGGATTAACCGGACCGTACTGGGGTTGCTGAGGTTGTTGATAAGTGTACCCAGGATACGGTTGATACTGGTAAACCGGTTGTTGGGCAGCTTGCCCAGGTTGATACTGTCCCTGGTACGGAGGTTGAACAAATTGAGGTTGAGTAGTAACAACCGTACTTGTACCAGGTTGGCCTGCAGGCATCTGGACTGTGGTTTGAACCGTAGGTCCAGACAACGGTACAGATGTCTGAGGAGTGGTTACAGGGACAGTAGAAACCGGAGCTGCCGATACTCCAGAAGTAAGCATGGTAGATGAAGCGGTAGTTGCTGCAGCCGTGTGAGGTGGAGTACCAGGTGCAATTGGCGGCTGAGTAACTACGGAAGTTACAGGGGTCTGAACACTTGACTGGACAGGTTGCGGTTGCTGGGGTGGACCAGGAACTGCAGGTTGTCCTGCTTGAGGTACCGACTGTATACTTGGTTGCGACATCTGTTGACCCTGTGACGGATCCCATGTTAACATTCCAGGGTATTGACTCGTAACAGGTTGAGGATACTGAGATCCATAGCCGTATTGAGGATAGGGTTGATAACTGTAAGGTGCAGTCCCATATGATTGCCCTTGAGGTGGTTGATAACCTTGACCAGGGTATTGACCCGTAGGTTGATAACCTTGAGGTAAATACGAATACTGGGGTTGACCTTGACCTTGAGGTTGGTATCCTTGAGGTTGATACCCTTGGGGTTGATACCCTTGAGGTTGCCATCCTTGAGGTTGATATTGATACTGAGGTTGACTTTGGGGTACATATTGAGGCTGGGTTGATACCCTTGGGGTTGATACCCTTGAGGTTGCCCCCCAGTCACGAATGAAGTACCTTGAGGTTGCCCCCCAGGCATTAACGAAGGTTGCCCCCCAGGCGGTAATTGGCCACCTTGAGGTTGGTTAATGGGAGTTGAACCTGACATCATATAAATGTCACCTATACTCAATGGTACATTACCACTGTTTCCAACTAATAACCCATGATCAATGGGTTGAGGAGATGCTCCCGCAAAGGTACCAGAAAGTGATTGATACCCAGTAGGAACAGAAGGACCGCCATGTAAAAATGATTCAGGACTTTGTGAAAACACAGATGACTGACCAGACATATTTACAGGAGAATGAATTCCTCTAGGTGGAAAAGGAGTACGAGGTGTAGAAAAACCTACTGAGTTGTCTAAAAAATTGGTTAATGCAAGGTACCAAGATTCACTTCTAGGAGGACTGTAAAAGATGGATTCACGCTCCCTTAGATCAAGGGTAATTAGATCTTCAGAATCAGAAACGCCTATTTCTTCCTCTGGAACAAGTTCTTCTATAGCAATTAATCCAACAGGAAGATTTTCGGTGATAATTCTTTCTATTCTTGGTGAATCAGGAACACTAGGAGTTGGAGTAACAGGTTCGGAAATTTCAGGTTCTTCGCCTGTTTCACTGGCAGATGAAAAACTACCAGCAAGCTCGGAAACTGTAACAGCTTCGGGATTGTAACCTGTTTCTAAACTTTGGTAATCTGGATGGACTACCAAGGAAGATTCTCCTTCTTCAGGTGAACCTACTCTACTGCCACTAGGAGGAGTTACAAGGACCTTTAACCCTTCTAAATTACCTGGGTCGTCTCGAGGAGGGGATCCCCTAAGTCTACGGGATCTTCTCAACAATTCGGCCACAGAAACAACTTCAGGAGACTGGCCCGCAATTCGACGGGACCTTCTCGGTAATTCCGCCACAATTAAAGATTTTTAACTACAACACACGAAAACAAAGTAAAAATTTCAAATCAAACCACCTAAAGTCTTCTAAAGAAGCAAACAAATTTGAAGCACACGCCTAAATAATCTAGAGCGTCAAACCACACACAAACAGTAGTCTTCCGGACCAAAAGCGCTAGTTGGTGATTAGGCCCAACCTCGCAGGATTCAGTACAGAAATGGCGGGTGGAACAGTTACCCCGGCAACCTGCTTAATGAATAGACTGGACAAGTTCCTCCACTTTAACCGTCTCGAAGTGAAGCGAACCCCCCAGAAAATCCAAGTGAGTATAACCGACGTCTGCTCCAGGTACAGTGGGACCTTCCCTCCACCGTCACCTTGGGTAGAATCCTAGATATTATGGCCACTAAGGTTACCAATCACAACAATTACACCTGGGGGAACAGTCTAAACTCCGACAGCACGCAAGGGCAGAGTAGCAAGCTCCAATCCCCTTACCGGCTCCTTGACAACAATCCAAGGTTTACCGATAAGTGACCCCTGGCTCCTCGACAATGGTTAATCCGAGGTTTACCGTTTGTAATACGTACTGTCTGGCGTCGTTCCCAACGAGGGAGGAATGATCCCCTCACTGGTTCGGACACGAGCTCGTGCTTCTCCTTTAAGAGGAGCTTTCCCAGAATGTAACTGAAACAATTGGATTTGTTCTACTCAAGATAGACTATCTGTTTGGTTTTGTAGTCTTGGAGAGTTAAGTACTCACCTACTCCAAGACCCTAGCCTAAGCTATGTTGGTGCTTCAGAGCCCTAGAAAAATAAAGATTACTAGATTGATTTTAATTTAAGCGTTACTTTTAAGGTTGTTTCTTAAGTCAAAAGGTGATGGAAGTGAAACCAGTGGTGTGTTGACTCGACTCGAAACCACTACAAAATGCACCTAGAATGATTTATCCACTACTTTACTTTTTCGATGAATTGCTTAACTAAAAAGTTGAGAGAATGCAATCTTTATAAAAGCAACTTCTTAATTGAAGACAATCAAAGAAACAATTCGTTTTTCTTTTCCAAGCATAAAAACATAACCTCTCTTTACATGCACGAAAAAACTCTTTTCTTCTTTCAAAAACAAAAAGCTACTTGAAACAAGACTTTTAAAGAAGATGTTTTTGTATTTTTCTTTTAATAAAGCAAATAAATCTAATATAACCAAAAATCAATCTTAACAACTATTAAAATCTATGAAAATGCACTCATAAGCAAACTAAAGGCAAATTTACTCTAAGCAATCTTAACGAGGCCAAAACTAACAATGATTATTCTAAGGTGTTTTACTTGATCACAATCAAATCAAGGACTAGCTTATTGCAGAACCAAAAACTAGTCAAAACAAAACTCTAATCTTTTTGTTCTTTTTGTAAAATGGAAATCAATACTTTATAAACAAGCAATTCGAAATTTGACCCAAAACAACTCAAATGGCAAGTTGCTCACACAAGGAGACTTTACGACAGGCCCGACTTCTAAGAAGGTTGACTAACCAGAGAGATCTAAGGCTGGACAACTTTCTACTATCAAAGTCACTACAAAACCTATCCAAAAATCAAACCCTAGGTCTAAACTTCGTTGAAAACCACTAAAACACTCAAAGCTCACAAAACAAGTTCAGGTGAAAATTCTTGACAGGGTACTAAAGGATCTGGGCAGAAAACACTAAGGAAAATCAAAATCTAAAAGCAATTTAAAGCAAAAATGGAATTTTCTTAAATTTTACAGGAAGACGCAGGCCACCCGTTGTCACAGGTGCGGCCCCGCTCTGTGCAAACGGCAACAGCGCGTCCAAAGACGCACTGTGCAGTACTCAGAGGGTGCGTCCTTCTGGAAAAATGAAGAAAAACCAAATCTAACTAAATCTAAAGCTAAGCCACCCAAATACTAATTCTCACAGTCAAAAACCAGAAAATAAAAATGATTTTCTCAAAGCAAAGTTCATATAAAGGAAAAGACTCTCTCATTAATGGATTCCCCAGTATGGTCGCCAATTTGTCACACGGAATTGGTCAAGGGTGCGGACACAGCTGACCTTCCTAGAAGTCTAAGACATTCTAATGACAAACAAGACAAAATGGAGTGATCTTTCTCTAAATACACCTTTTACAACATGAAAACTACAAGTGTTTAGGCTTACCTTATTCCAAAACGCTGTTGTTGAAGTCCGTTCTTGACGATCCGGATGAGCTCCTCCTTCAAGTCAATTCCTGCAACCACAAACAATCAAACAATTACCAAGCACTTGCATTTCATATAATAAAACATATATTCAACATGCAGACCAAGGAACACATGAAATAACTCATTAACACAAGCTATTGAGAAAAATAAACCAGTTTGTATTAATAACGAAACAAAGAAACTCTTACAACCTGGCCTTGGTGTTGTGCAAGTTCCTCCCAGGGTCCATCAAGGGTTTTCCTCTACTTTGACAAAGCTCACCCACTTCCAAGTAGAATCAAGCAAAGACAATCTCTCCTCACAAAGGCTCTAATGGAAGACCTAAATCCTGCAGCATTTACCCAAAGAAAATGTATAGCTCCAACCTCCTCTCCCTCTGGCTCAATGTCTTTATTTATAGTGCTGTAAAGAGGTTATTCAGGTCCACTATCAATGGGATCATCCCCCTCTTTGGGTGGGATAGCTCCCTTATTGATGGGATAAGTTCCCCCTTAATAGAGATACATGAACCAACTGGAGGCGCATCCATTTCATCAAACCGACCTCTAGAATGTTCTAGAAGTAACCACAAGTAACTTTTTCAAGATAAAACTCGCGCATTTTGCCTTTTACAGAGGGACGCACCTGTCCCTTAACATACAGAGCGTCCATGGACGCAGATTTTGTGAACATGGTCAGCGTCCCCGCAGGTAAGGCTAGAGAGAACCTGCGACCCCAGAGATAAACATAGTTTTTACAAGACTTTCTCTCTTCTTTGAGTTTGAGATGGATAACAGAGGCATGAGACTTGCCTAAGAGGGTAGCATGACTGTTGATTTGAGCCATACTAACTGTAAGTAGTCAAGGTGACATTTTTTAGTGTAACAGATCTACAGTGGAGGATTGATCCAAAAAAGGTAAGCATTGATAAACATGCCAAGGCTATGGAAAAGCCGAAAATGCAAGTTCCCATGTGTTTGTGTATATTTTCATTATACGAGGGTTATAATAGAATTAAAGGGAAAACTGCCGAATGCAATATACTATGGACCCAATGGATTTATTAACAACCGTTTAATATCATAGCGCGTCTGCCTCATCGGAATTATCATATCATAATTCTTAACGGGATTCCACATTGAAACAACCAATTGCGATATATAGTTGCGGACCTGATGGTCCTATTATATCACGCCCTAATGATATATCACGTTCGTCATGGCGGGGGTTATGTATCACAGAGTTTAAAGCCCGTGTCATGTTAAAACTACGATTGCAATAATAACGCGGACCCGACTACACCATTGCAATATGATTTAACATATTATCGCATTCGTCGCATATCGCATATATTGTAAAGCCTTGCCTCTCTAGAAAGCGTCGATTGTGATAAAGGTGTGCAAGAGCGGACCCGATGAAGTTATAGATGTGGGCGTAATGCATTTGAAGTCCGGCCTTACGCGTTTCGGTCGGGTTTTTCCATATATTCCTGTGTATTTCAATATTTGTATTGCCTGGGGTTTTTTAGGCCAAAAGCTTATAATAACGGTTCTGATAGTTCAGTGGGCTTGAATGATGGTGTTTGTGATTGTGATGGTGACATGGCAGGTGGGGCCTCTTGATTGGTACAGTCTCTCCGTAAACAGTAAAGTCCTATGTATGAACATTATTAATGAAAAAAAGGACCTCTCTGATATTGTTTAATAAGAATCATTTCCTGTGTAATTCGGCCTACTCTTCTAAAATAACGTGTCTGTGAAGCATTAGTTAATTCGAATAGGCAGAGGAAATTGCATCGACCAAGGAGGGAAGCCGAAGAATCAAGCGAGCGCAGAGGAAAGTACAGCGGCCGAGGAGGAAGCCAAAGAGCCAGCGGAAAGAGGAAACCGACGGTCAGAGGCATTAGGAAGATACAAAAACAGAGAACAAGGAAAGTTGAATATTGTTGTTGAAATAACTGGAAGAAATAGAGGCAGCCGTAGGTCCAGTAGGACAAAAAAGGTTCGAAGGTCCAATAGGATAGGAGGCATTCGAAGGAAGAGCATATTTGCTAATCGTGTTACCCTGTGAAAGACTCAGACCTGTGATGAATTAATCAGGTACACAATGCAGTCTGTAGAACAATTCTGTGATGTAATAAATAATGTTTTATCTGACATTGTTTGAAGGGAGAAGTAGCCAGCAGAGAAGCATTTTCTGTGACAGTGAGAACAAATGCTTGAACAGAAAGTTGGTTCTTGTGCAGAGCATAATGGAACTAATAGTAGACTCACTAAAGCTATGGGGAGACATTATCAGAGATCATGATGGCTATTGCAGACTCTGAGTGGACAGTATGAAGAGTTGTAAAGACTCCTTCATAAGAAGACTGGTTGCCATTGATGTTGTAGCATGGAGACTACAGTGAAGCTGTAAATAGATAGAACTCAGTAAAGAAGAGTTATGAGAGAAGAACATTACTATCAAACATGCCTTGACAAGATTGGGTCGGAGCCCTTGAGGTTGGTGTTACACTAAAAAATGTCACCATGACTATTTGCAGTTAGTATGGCTCCATCCACTGTCATACTATCCTCCTTGGCAAGTCTCATGCCTCTACTCTTCATGTCAAACTTCAAGAAAGAGAGAAAAGTCATTTAAAGTCAATTATCTCTGGTACGCAGTTTCTCTTAGCCTTACCTGCGTGTACGCAACCCAAGTTCACAATACCTGCGTACTTGTACGCTCTGTATGTAAAGGGGTGGGTGCGTACTCCTGTAAAGGTCAAAAGGCGCAAGTTTCACTCCAAAAAAGTTACTTGTGGTCATTTCTAGAGCATTCTAGAAGCTTGTTTGACGTGTATGAAGCGCCTCCAGATGGTTCATGTATCCCTACCAAAGAGGAACTTATCCCATCAAGAGGGGAGCTATCCCATCCAAAGAGGGGCTTATCCCATTGATGGTGGACCTGAATAACTTCCTCTAGAGCACTATAAATACAGGCATTGGGCCAAAGGGAGGGGAGGTTAGAAGTTGAACATTCCTAAGGGTAGATGCTGCTAGAATTAGGACTTCCTTGTAGAAGCTTGTGAGGAGAGATTACCATCTTTACTTGTTTCATTTGGAAGTGGGTGAGCTGATCAGAGTAAGGGAGAACTCTTGTGGACCCTGGGAGGGACCTGCACAACACCAAGGCTCAGGTTGTAATGGCTCCTTTTGTTACCTTTTAATACAAATTAGTCCATTCTTCTCAACAATTTGTTATTTATGAGTTGTTTCATATACTCCTTGGTCTATATGTTAAACATGTCTTATTTTATGTGATATTCAGGTGCTATTTAATCGTTTGATTGTTAGTGAATGCAGGTTTCGAAGAGAAGGAGGAGCTCATCCGGATTAACGAAGCTGGACTACTACAACAACGTTGGGTTACAGGTAGGATCTAAACACTTGATTTCTCATATTGTAAAGGCATATTTAGAGAAGGATTGCTCTTATTTGTCTTGTTTGTCACTAGAAAGTCTTAGGCTTCTAGGGAGGTCGGTTGTGTCCGCACTAGCGACTCTTTCCGTGTGACAAAATGGCGACTCCACTGGGGAATCCATGAATGTGTTTGAGTTCTTTTTGATTTGATATTTTGGTCTGAGAAAAATCGCTTGTTTTCTGATTTTTGGCTGTCTAACTGTGTATTTGGGTGGGTTAGCTTAGAGTCAAATTAGATTTTTATTTTTCTTAGTTTTGCCAGCAGTACGCAGTCTCTGAGTTAGGCACAGTGAGTACTTGTACGCACTGCGTCTTTGTGCACAGGGCGTACCCGCGCCTGTGTCAACAGATCACCTGCGTACCCCTGTCAAATTTAAGAAAATTTCATTTTTCCTCTTTTTGCTCTTTAGATTTTGTTTTTAATTTGTTTTTACTGCCCAGATCCATTGGTTTACTGTCAGAGATCTTCACCTGAACTTGTCCCGTTAGTGTCGAGGGTTTTGGTGGAATTCATAGAGATTTTTCCTTAGGGTTTGATTTTTAACTGGTCCTATAGTGACTTTGGCGTTAGAGGTTGTCAAACTTTGGATCTCCTTGGTTTTGTTCAACCCTCTTAGGAGTCGGGCCTGTCATAGAAGTCACCCTTGTGAGAGACCTACCTTTGTGTCTTCTCTTTGCGAATCTCGAAAAGTTTGTTTGTTAAAGCCTTGAATTTCATTCTTGAGAAAAAAGAACAAAAAGATTTCGATTTTGTTTTTTGATTAGTTTATGATTCTGCATGAACTGATCCTTAGTTGCATTTTGACTGAGTAAAACATCCGGGAGTTATCCTTGTAGGCTTTTGTCCTCATTATTTTTTGCTTTTAGGTAATTTTCCTTTTAATTTGCTTTTGAGTGAATTTGATTTGATTGTCTTAGATTTGTTAAATTTGATTTGATAAATAGTTTTACATGCTTTATTAATATAGAAAAAACACAAAAATTCTTTTGAAAAAGTTTGCTTTGGTAGCATTTGTAGTATTTTGGGAGAAAAAGGAAATTTCGTGAAGTAATTAGTGGTCATGAGTTGTATGTTTTGAAAAGATAAAGAGATTGTTTCTTTGATTGTCTTTGCCAAGAAAGTTGTTTTCTATAAAAATTTGCATTTTCCAACTCTCTTAGCTAGGAGATTCATTGAAAAAGAAAAGTAGTGTAAATCATCTTAGGTGCATCTTTGTAGTGGTTGCGAGTCGAGTCTACACACCACCAGTTTCATCTCCACTACCTTTTGTCTTAAAGAAAAACCATAAAATTAACGTTTAAAGTAAAATCAACTTAGTAACTTTTATTTACTAGGGCTCTGAAACACCAATATAGATCAGGCTAGTGTCTTGGAGTAGGAGAGTAATAAACTCTCCAAGACAACAAAACCAAACAAGTAGCTTATCTTGTGATAGAATAAATCCAATTGTTTCATTTGTACTCTAGGAAAGCTCCTCTTAAAGGAGAAGCACGAGCTCGTGTCCGAACCAGTGAGGGGATCAATCCTCCCTCGTTGGGAACGACGCCAGACATGCACGTATTACAAACGGTAAACCTCGGATTAACCATTGTCGAGGAGCCAGGGGTCACTTGTCGGTAAACCTTGGATTATTGTCAAGGAGCCGGCAAGGGGATTGAGCTTGATACTCTGCCCTTGCGTGCTGTCGGAGTGTAGACTGTTCCCCCAGGTGCATTTGTTGCTATTGGTAACCTTAGTGACCATTATCTTTAGGATTCTACCGAGGTGACGGTGGAGGGAAGATCCCACTGTACCTGGAGCAGACGTCGGCTAGACTCACTTGGATTTTCCGGGGGGTTCACTTCACTCGAGACGGTTAAAGTGGAGGAACTTGTGCCGGTCTATTCATTAAGCAGGTTTCCGGGGTAACTGTTCCACCCGCCACTTCTGTACTGAATCCGACGATGTTGGGTATCATCTCCAACTAGCGTTTTTGGTCCGGAAGGCTACTGTTTGTGCTTGGTTTGATGCCCTAGATTCTTTAGGCGTGTGATTCAAATTTGTTTGGTTCTTTAGAGGCTTTAGGTGGTTTGCTTTGAGATTTTACTTTGTTTGCGTGTGCAGTAGTTAAAAGTTTTTAACTGTGGTTGAATTACCGAGACAGTCCCCTGGATCTCGGGGCAAGTCTCCTGAAGTTGTCACCGTGGCCGATTTGTTGAGGAGGTCTCATAGACTTCGAGGCCAACCTCCCGAAGAGGTTCCAAGTCATTACAAAGGTTTAAAGGTCCTTGTAACTCCTAGTGGCAGTAAAGTAGGTTCACCTGAAGAAGGAGAATCGTCCTTGGTAGTCCATCCGGTTTACCAAAGTCTAGAAACAGGTTATAATCCCGAAGCTGTTGCAGTTTCTGAGCTTGCTGGTAGTTTTTCATCTACTAGTGATATAGGCGAAGAACCTGTTACTCCAACTTCTAGTGCACCTGATTCACCTAGGGTAGAAAGAGTCATTACCGAAAATCTTCCTTCTGGTTTGATTGCTATTGAAGAACTTGCTCCAGAGGAAGAATTAGGCATATCTATCCTTGAAGATCAACCTACTATTGATCTCAGAGAGCGTGAATCTATATTTTACAGTCCTCCTAGAAGTACTACTTGGTACCTTTCATTAACCAATTATTTAGACAACTCAGGGATAGGTTTTTCTCCACCTCGAACTCCTTTTCCACCTGGAGGTATTTATACTCCTGTAAATATGTCTGGTCAGTCGTCCGTGTTCACTCAATCTCCTGAATCTTTCTTGTACGACGTTCCTTCTGTTCCCTCCGGGTATCAGTCACTTTCTGGTACTTTTGCGGGAGCATCTCCTCAACCCATTGAACATGGGTTATTAGCTGGAAACAATGGTAATAAACCGTTGGGCGTAGGGGACATTTACATGATGTCAGGTTCAGTTCCCGGTTCTCCAACTCAAGGTGGCCAATTACCGCCTGGGGGGCAGCCTCAATTAACGCCTGGGGGGCAACCTCAAGGTACACAAATTGTGTCTGGGGGGCAACCTCAAGGACAGTATGTACCCATAGTACAATACATTCCTCAAGGTCAACCCTAGCCTCAATATGTACCCCAAGGTCAACCTCAGTATCAGTATTTACCTCAAGGGTATCAACCTCAAGGCCAAGGTCAACCCCAGTATCAGTATTTACCTCAAGGTTATCAACCACCTCAAGGTCAAGCTTATGTTCAAAGTATAGGAAATGTACCTGTCAATTATCAATCTTACCCTCAACTTGGTTACGGATCTCAGTATCCTCAACCTATTACGGGTCAATACCCCGGAATGATAGTGTGGGATCCATCACAAGGTCAACAGGTGTTGCAGCCAAGTATACAGTTGTTACCTCAAACTGGACAACCCGTAGTTTCTGGTTCACCCCAGCAACCGCAACCTGTCCAGTCAAATATTCAAACTTCTGTAACTTCGGTAGTTACTTAGTCGCCAATTGCACCTAGTACTCCATCTCAAACGACTGTTGCAACTACCGCAACATCTACCGCACTTACTTCTGGAGTATCGACAGCTCCGGTTTCTACTGTCTCTGCAACCACTCCTCAGACATCTTTACCGTTGTCCGGATCTACGATTCAAACCACGGTCCAGATGCCTGTAGGGCAGCTTGGTTTAAGTACTGTTGTAACAAGTCAACCTCAATTTACCTATCAACAGTACCAGGGATAGTACCAATTCGGTCCTGCTGTCCAACAACCGGTTTACCAGTATCAACCGTATCCTGGGTACACTTATCAGCAACCTCAACAACCCCAGTACGGTTCGGTTAATCCTGGTTTTCCAGGAGGATACAATATCCCGAACGCGATTCCTATTCCTAGTTATCCTGGATATCCTCCTCCTGGAACTGGTATTGTGACCCAGAGTTTTAGAGATCCTAACCGGCAATTACCGTTTATCGCAACTTTGGATTTACCCGACTTGACGCGCCTAACGAACGATCCAATCAATTATCTTCCGTTTTGGCCGCCAATGCCAAATAAGTTGCCCAGTGACATACCCAAGTTCGAAGGTAAGTCTGGAGAGGATCCATCGAATCACATGATGACTTACCACCTCTGGTGTGCCTCAAATTCCATCTCAGATGATTCTATCCGCTTACGTCTTTTCCAGCGTACGCTCATTGGTCTCGCGGCCAAGTGGTACATTGAGTTACCACGGGCCTCTTTTTACAATTTTAGTCAGTTAGCTACCTCGTTCCTAACTCATTTTCAGTTGTCGGTCAGATACGATAATGGTACTGAGTTATTAACTTCATTAAAACAATCGACGTCCACTTATATTTCCGATCATATCCATGAATGGAGACGTCGAAGACGTTTAGTGAAAGTTTTTATCTCGGACCAAATCTTAGCTGAATGGTTTGTTAAATCATTATTACCGAAGATTACTGAAGACGTAGCCAAGGCCGGAGTAGTTACTGAGGAGCAAGTCATTGCTCAAGCCCAGTACCTTGACTTAGTTTACACTCAGTCGGGTACGTTGCACGAGAAGATCCCAGATCTTCCTAAGTCGAATCAAATCATTGCTGCTCCTTCGGGGTCTCATGCTGCTGATGGCATGATTGGTACGGTGAATACTAAAAGTAAGAAGAAGTCCTCAAAGAATTCTTCTCCAATAATAACCTTACCAGACTCCCCGACAGGAGAGTCTTCTCCTGAAATTACCGCCGACATTCACGCTGTAGAGTCATCTACGGCTAAATCAAAAAACGATGGTAAGAAGAAAGGCAAGAAGAAGGATAAAGCAGACAAGGCTCCAAAGGAGAAAAAAGAGAAGTCGGAATCTAACGATGAAAAGCGCAAACCTCGCTATCCTTGTTTAATTTGTGAAGAAGATCATTTCACAAGAGATTGCCCTCATCAGGCAGAGGTTGTGAAAATCGTTAAAGGTTCCCCAACTCTTGTTGTTTTGAAAGATCCATTTCCAAAGCAGGAGAGTAAAATGATAGGTTCTTCCTCGAATGCCAGTGAAGAACCCATATTGATGATGTCTCATGTACGGATTGCGACTCGATCTCAAGATTACGGTAGTAAGAGTCCTGTTGATGGCAAAGAAGCAGAATCTTCTCATTCTAATCCATCAACCTCAGCTCCCGGTTCCGATCCACTACAGATCGAGAAACCTAACCCGGACTTGGTAATCAAACCGCCCGCCAAGGGTATACTTCGAAAGTCTGCTTTCAATCCACATGCGAGAGCAGCTCAAAATTATAACATTGTTGAGGATTTAGTTGTTTCACCCTCAACAATGTCGGCTTTGGAAGTGCTGCAATCATGCCCAGCACAACAAAAATTACTCTTGTCAGCTATAGGAGCTGTTGATATTCAGGACCCGAACCTGATAATCTTTGATCTAGAAAATAGTACACCGCGTCTCCCTCATCAGATGGCTTTCCAGATCCCAGTGATAGTCAAAAACAGGCCAATTCATCGGACTGTAATTGATGAAGGAGCTTCTATGTGTATTATGTTGATTCAGTGTTGGAGATCGCTTGGTTCTCCTTCACTAAACCAATCCCCGACGATTCTTAAGGCCTTTGATGGCCGTGGGTTCCATCCGTTTGGCATTCTACAGGATTTTCCTATAGGGGTTGAAGGAAAAACCGTTAGTCTGGATGTGGAGGTGGTTGATGCCCCTCTAGACTACAACCTTCTTTTGGGTTGCAGTTGGTCTTACGCTATGACGGCGGTCGTGTCATCGGTCTTCAGAGTTTTAAAGTTTCCACACAATGGTAAGATCGTGACGATAGACCAGCTGGCTTACTTTTCATCCGACCCAGCCTCTTCAGAGAGTATCCAGCATGTCGGTAAAACGATTATCCCTTACAAGGATGTTGGTGTAGGATTAGTTAAAGATTCCGGTTTACTGGGAACTTTTCCTTTCCCTCCAATCAACGCAGACCCTTCATTTGCTTTCATTCATATGATTACTTCAGACACTATTATTTACGATGATCCTTGGATTGTCCCATCTGAATCTGAGATAGACTCACTCAGTGATGCCATGCCTTTGAGTCCATATGAAATTGCTTATGAAGCCGTGCAGTCTTTTACTGACTCGCGTTCACCCAAAATCGACCAAATGAATGTGGTCCGTGAGGAATCACTTTTCACATCAACCTCAGAATGGATAACATTTCCTGAAGTTGTGTCATCTGACGAACAGCTTCGCGAAATCCTAAGTGTAGACGATCTACCATGGGAAGATCTTCATCATAGGTCTTCGTTTTTACATGAGGATGATGACTTTGAAAATGATTTTTCATCAATTTTTACAGCTGAATATGTCAAGGACGCTCAGAATCCCATGAAACATCCTGATTCAGAGTTGAATTTGGGAAACATTTCCCAAACTATTGCCATTGACATTTCAGTCAAAACCGGAATTATTGAGAACATTCATATAGGTGCCTCGTGTACAGATGACAAAATTCAAACATACAAGGTCCTATTCCAAGAATTCCGCGACGTGTTTGCCTGGTCCTATGAGGAAATGCCAGGAATTGATCCCTCCATTGTTGTTCATGAAATCAAGACTTACTCGGACGCTAAACCCGTTCGGCAACGTCTGCGTCAGATACACCCTAGGAAAGTGGCTGCAATTAAAGCAGAAGTCGAGAAGCTGTTGAAAGCAGGTTTCATTTATCCGATCCCGTTAACGGATTGGGTATCGAATATTGTTCCGGTTAACAAGAAACAAGGAACAATAAGAATATGCATCGACTATAGGGATATAAATCATGCTTGTCCAAAAGACAACTATCCCACGCCCTATATCGATCAAATAATTGATGATTGTGCCGGCAGTG
Organism: Pinus tabuliformis; assembly: GCA_031772625.1. Lineage (NCBI taxonomy): Eukaryota > Viridiplantae > Streptophyta > Pinopsida > Pinales > Pinaceae > Pinus > Pinus tabuliformis. The sequence continues at coordinate 89,841,137 of CM062814.1, read as the reverse complement.
AAATATTTTCCTTTATGGACAGTTTTTCCGGTTACAACCAAATCAATATTCTACCTACCGATCAAACAAAAACGGCTTTCATTTGTCCCTGGGGGACATTTGCTTACTGCAAATTACCATTTGGACTTAAGAATGCCGGAGCCACTTTCCAACGGGCAATGTCTTACGTGTTTCATGACATCAAACACATTGTGCAACCGTATCTCGATGATTTTCCTGCTCATTCTTTACATCGAGCTGATCACCTTGTCCACTTACGCGCTATTTTTATGAGGTGTCGGCATTATCGAATTCGGTTGAACCCACACAAATGTGTCTTCTGCATAGAAGTGGGACGATTACTAGGATTTGTCGTTTCAAAAGCCGGTATCTACGTCGATCCCTCAAAGGTCGAAGCTATCATCAAATTGCCTCCTCCTTCGAGTTTGCGCCAACTCCAAAGTTTGCAGGGGAAAGCAAACTTTTTACGTCGATTCATTCCTAACTACGCCGAGGTTACAAAGGGTTTCATGTAGGAATTTACAGGGTAAGTTCCTCAGAAAGAATACCAAAAGGACACCGCTCACAACCAGATCTCAAATCAATACACCAGTATTTTCGACGTGGTTAAAACCCTCAGAGTGCAAGGAGGGAAACAGTCCACGGCCTGTCCCAACGTGGGTACAGACAATTTATTAATTGAAAATTTACATAAGCTTCTCTCATGCACGGATTACCCGAACAATGACCCTCCATGCGCTTTAAATAGAACTCATGGACCAATCGGGTGTCAAGCCACGGATCAAGTGTCGGTAATACCGAGGTGAGAGTGAACCGTCGGATTGTAAGTTACAAAATGTACAACGGTAAAGAAACACACTTTACCTAACTCTAACCTAACTCTATACTAGACCAAGTTGAACTTAACTATATCCTATGTGTCGGAATATCCTAACATCCCCCCTTAAGAACAACTTGGGATAGGATTGAAGGATTTACAAATATGACATAATAGGAGAAGGAAGGAGGCACTAGAGCCTATCCCCCCTTAGTGACAACTTCCTGAACTCCAAGCATATATCGAAGTTTAGTGAACTTCGCCTCTGTGAGAGCCTTTGTGAAGATGTCTGCAACCTGATCATCCGTTGGACAATATTGCACTTCAAGAACATGGTCATGAATGAGCTTTCTGATGAAGTGCATGTGTAGTTCAATGTGTTTGCTGCGTGATGCTGGACTGGATCTTTGCATAGCTGAATGGCACTTTGATTATCACACCAAAGTGTGGTTGGATGCTGCTGCTCAAAGCCAAATTCTGATAGGATCTGACGAAGCCACAAGGCTTCCTTACTAGCTTCCACGGCACCACGATACTCTGCTTCTGCTGACGAAAGAGAAATGGCAGCCTGTTTCTTACAAGCCCATGTAATAGGTCCTGAACCAAGAGTGAAGACATAACCGGCAGTAGACTTCCGATCATCAAGGTCACCAGCCCAATCAGAATCAGTGAAACCAACTAACAGAGGAGCTGCTTTGGCACTGTAATGAATCCCAAACTGTACTGTACCTCGAACATAACGAAGTATTCTTTTAGCTGCTTTCCAATGACTTTCACGGGGGTTTTGCATAAAACGAGCAACAAGGCCAACAGCAAAGGAAAGATCAGGACGAGTATGGGTTAAATACAAGAGTTTTCTGACAAGTTGACGGTATAAGGTAGCATCAACTTCAGGAGAAGTACAAGAGACTGAAAGTTTGACTCCAGACTGAAAGGGAGAAGGGGCTGGCTTACAGTCTTCCATGTGAAAATGACGAAGAATATCACAAGCATACTTGGACTGGGAAAGGAAAATACCTTCTTGGGATTGCAAGACTTGAAGACCGAGAAAATAGTGTAAGTGTCCTAAGTCTGTCATTTCAAATTTCTTTTTAAGGCTGGACTTCACATGGTTTATAAGGTTGGGATCACTACCAGTAAGAATAAGATCATCAACATAAAGAACAAGGATGATAAGAGAGTTGCCCACTTTCTTGGTGTAGACAGTATTGTCAGAATGACACCTAGAAAAGCCAGATTCTAAAAGAAAGCTATCCATTTTGGCATACCAAGCCCGAGGAGCTTGCTTGAGGCCATAAAGGGATTTCTTAAGTCGACAAACGAGGCTGGAGTCTGTTTGTATGAAGCCAATGGGTTGTTCCATATAGATTTCTTCCTGCAAGTCCCCATGCAAGAAGGCAGATTTAACATCCATTTGATGGACTTCCCATTTTAAAGAGGCAGCAAGGGAAAGAACAAGGCGGATAGAGTTCATTTTGGCAACTGGAGAGAAGGTTTCAGTGTAGTCAATGCCTTCAACCTGTGAAAAGCCCTTAGCAACTAGACGAGCTTTATGTTTATCAACTTTCCCATCTGGTCCATACTTGGTTCTGTAAACCCATTTGCATCTAACAAGTTTGCGTCCCTTTGGTAGAGGAACAAGATCCCATGTATCATTTGTCATCAATGAATGATATTCTTCATTCATAGCTGCTTCCCAATGTGGATGGCCTGAAGCTTCTGCAAAAGTGTCAGGATCATGATTTACTGGAGCTTGAGCCAGTAAAGAAGAGGCTCTTTCAAACTGAGAACGTGTACGTCGCTGATCTGTAGGATCACCGGCAAGATCACCTGCTGCATCCCGAGTAGCACGGACCCATCTTGGAAGTTGAGGATCCTGAGAAGGTGGGGGAGGATTATCATCCTCGCTTTCATCATCAGAAGAAGAAATGTTTTCAAAGATAGAAGAGATAGGAAGAGGTGGCACATCCGCCGGACTAGGCTCGCAGGCCGATTTATTTTCATCAAATTTTACATCTCTTCTAATGATAACATTTTTGGACTTAAATGGAATAAGTCTATAACCTTTTACATCTTCAGAATATCCAACAAAAGTACATTTCTCACTCTTAGGTTCTAAAGCTTTATGCTTTTCATCTGGAATATGGGCCCATGCTTCACTTCCAAACACACGAAAGTGACTTACATCTGGTTTAATGGAACTCCAAGCTTCTTCTGGAGTGATATTCTCTAGAACCTTAGTAGGAGTGCGATTGATTATATAATTTGCACAATTAATTGCTTCGGCCCAAAAACTAAGACTGAGTCCTTTAGATTGCAGCATACAATTAGCCATTTCCTTTAAGGTGCGATTTTTCCTTTCAGCTACACCATTTTGTTGTGGAGTGTATGGAACAGTATGTTGCATTTGAATTCCATTTTCGGTGCAAAAGTTGATGAATGCGTTTTTAACATATTCTCCACCATTATCAGTTCTTAGCTTAAGAATTTGATGTCCAGATTGTTTTTCAACAAATGCTTTGAAGGCCAAAAAAGTGCTAAATACTTCGCTCTTGAGTTTTAAGAAGTATACCCAAGTGCGTCTAGAGAAATCATCAATGAAAGTTAAGAAGTACTTGCAGCCAGAGAATGAAGCAACAGGAAGAGGACCACATAAATCACTGTGCACAAGCTGTAAAGGGGCTGAGGCGTGCCAAGAGGCACGTTTGTCAAAACTGTCCCGATGATGTTTTCCGAGTACACATCCGGAACAAACACCATCTTTGCAAGATACCATAGGAAGACCTGTCACCATGTTTTCTTTACATAGATGCTGAAGGGAGCGATAGTTTAAGTGACCATACCGCTCATGCCAAAGTTTGCTCACTTCATCATTATGAGCAACAAATACTGAGGGAAGATGGGATGACCCAAAGTTGTGAAACTTATACAACCTTTTGGAATCATCAGCAAGACCAGTAGCTAGAATCTGTTTAGGATCTTTTAGATCCTTGATTACAACATCATGAGGTGAAAATTCAACAATTTTACCTTCACCTGAATGAGTTATCTGATAGACAGATAGAAGGTTGCAGGATAAGTTTGGAACACATAATACATCATTGAACTGACCATTGTCTAGATGAACAGTTCCAGTCCCTACAACATTAAGAGATCTATCATCACCAACATATATATTTTTGGTGTTACAATCATTTAAAGAAGAAAACATGGCTTGGTTTTTGGCCATGTGACAAGAGGCTCCAGAATCAATGAGCCACTCATGAGAATGAGAAGAAGAAGAAGATACATTTAATGCATAACCAGACTGAGATGATTGACGATGACATGCAGAAAATGCCGTTCCGGAAGTTGAAGTTGAAGTAGGCTCCAGATGGATGTTATGTTTCTTCATTGCGGCTTCCAAGGCTTCCATCTTCTTAAAGCATTTAGATTCTAAGTGGCCATCTCGATTACAAAAGTTACAATGTCTGTCAGTCTTCTTCCATTTGTTTTTATTGGTCTTGTCATATTGCTGAAATGATCTTTCATCTTGAGGCTGAGTTGGTTTAGGACCATTCCTTTGAGGATAAGACTTCTTAGGATTCTTTGAATTTGGTTGCTGCTGGGCGGCTAACGCTTTCGAGGAAGAGTTTCCAAGATTAAGAAGACCAAGGTGTAAGAGTTTTTCTTGTTCTCTTATTAAGGAATCACAAAAGGAGTCAAAGGAAGGGGGCTTGTAGTCTTTGCCTTGACAAATGAAAGCTTCCCTGGTAGAATGGAAAGTGGAAACAAATACAGAGTAGGCTGGTCCCAACTTAGTAAGGATGGAATAAATAAGGTTACCATCTTCTTTCTTAACTTTAACACCTTCCAAGAGATATCTAAGGGTCTTGAATTTGGACAAGAAATCTTCAATGCAAGAAAAATTATTTGGATCCAAAGTAAGCAACTCATTCTCAAGTTGATGGGCTCTAATTTCATTTTTAATCCCAAAAACTTTAGCAAGTTTTTCTAATGCTTCATGAGGAGTTTCAATTTCTGCAATGTGGAATCTAAGATCAGGAGAAACAGACATTCCTATCAAACCACGTGCTTGATCTTGTCTATTTTCCCATTTTTCGGCCTTGTCTTCATCTTTGGGTTTCTTCTCTTGGTCTGTGGCTATTCTGAAGAGACCTTTACTTCTAAGTAAATCTCCCATGTAGGCTACCCATTGGAAGTAGTTAGTGCTGTCAAGAATGACTTGGCATGGACTTTCCATTTTTTGAAAAACAACTGAAGCTGAAGATGCTGAAAGTAAGTGGTCCAATGGATAGATCTCGAAAAAATAGGCGGTTTTAAAAAAAACGGCTCTGAAAAAGGCTTCCGGATGAAGAAGTTATGGCTTTTTGAAAAAAAAATTGTTGACGTTGCCGGCAAAGTGCGCGAATGTGCGGGAATGAAAAAATCCGCCCCCACAAAATGGAGACTTGAACCCAAGACCTCTACTCTCTTAAGAGGTCAAAACACAAAACCCAACACGAATATCCAAAGAAAAACGAACCTTACGGCTCGAAGTTAGCTTTAGCCAAAAAACTAGAAATTTTAAAAAAAAATCTCAAAGTTAGCTTTTAGCCGAAAAACTAAATATTTTTCTCAATGTTTCTGATTTTCCGAGATCACACTAAGGTGCAGGGAAAAGAGCATACGCATGAGAAAAATCCTTTCTTTCTGTTTCTGATTTGCCCAGATCGCACAGAGTCGCAGGGCAAAGAGCATACGCAGAAATGAAAGGTATAGATCCGGAAAAAAAAGGCTAAATAAACCGAAACCGAAATAAGCAGAGAGAAAATGACAGTAAACTGCAAAAAAAACACTGTATACCTCCCGATCTGAAAAATGACGCAGCTAGGGCTACCGGAAACCTTTTCGCGTGAAACGAAAGGGGTTCCTCACTGAAACAGATGCTCCGAACGCAACAGAGCAGTCCTCTCGGCCCGAAAGCAGTCAGAAACAGCAGATCTAGGAAACGACAGCCGCATGCAGTTCTACCGGCTTCAGATTTGGATCACCAACGGACGCGGCCCTCAAATAGCTCTGATACCATGTAGGAATTTACAGGGTAAGTTCCTCAGAAAGAATACCAAAAGGACACCGCTCACAACCAGATCTCAAATCAATACACCAGTATTTTTGACGTGGTTAAAACCCTCAGAGTGCAAGGAGGGAAACAGTCCACGGCCTGTCCCAACGTGGGTACAGACAATTTATTAATTGAAAATTTACATAAGCTTCTCTCATGCACGGATTACCCAAACAATGACCCTCCATGCGCTTTAAATAGAACTCATGGACCAATCGGGTGTCAAGCCACGGATCAAGTGTCGGTAATACCGAGGTGAGAGTGAACCGTCGGATCACTACATATCGTGACCGTCGGATTGTAAGTTACAAAATGTACAACGGTAAAGAAACACACTTTACCTAACTCTAACCTAACTCTATACTAGACCAAGTTGAACTTAACTATATCCTATGTGTCGGAATATCCTAACATTTCACCCGGTTGTTGAAACAAAATGCTCAATTCTCTTGGGATGAGATAGCTCAGAAATCTTTTGATGCACTTAAGCACGCGTTGACCCATGCACCGTTGTTGCATCCTCCCAACTACAACCAGGACTACTTTTTGTATCTCGCTGCCTCCCACTCCACTATTGGAATGGTCTTAGTTTAAGAAGATGAATTCAGTACGAAACATGTGATATATTACCTCAGTCGGACATTGAATCCAACCGAGCTAAAGTACTCGCATGTCGAAAAGTTGGCACTGGCAGCCGTTCAAGTTGTCCAGCGTTTTCGTCACTACATTCTTCTCCGTAAAACTACAGTGATTTCGGATTGCAACCCTATGATCTATATTCTGACTAAACAATTGCTAGGGGGCAAGTACTCCAAATGGATTGTTATCCTGCAAGAGTTCGATTTGGAGTTCGAGAAGTCCAAGTCTAAGAAATCCTTAGTTTTTTCCGAGTTAATGTGTGATTTCCCGTGTGTTGACACAGAAACAGTGGCAGAGGAGCCCATTGCAGACGAATCTTTGGTTCTTATCAGCACTTTAGATCCTTGGTATGGGGATATAATTGTCTATCTCCAGACCCAATCCTTTCGGCCCGAAATCTCAAAGTCGGAGTGTCGGAAAATTCGATTCCAGTCCCAACAATACAAAATCATTGGAGATACTCTTTATCGTCGTGGGACGGATTTGATTTTTCGACGTTGCTTAACTCATGAGGAAGCTGAGAGGGTTTTGAATGACTGCCACTCTGGAGCATGTGGCGGTCATATGTCTGGGTATGCTACAGCCCAAATGATATTGCGCGCTGGCTATTTTTGGCCGTCCTTGTTTAAAGACTGTATTATTGCGGTCTGAAAATGCCACAACTGTCAGGTGTTTGATCGAAAGATGCGCGCGCCACCTGCTCCTCTCCACCCTATAATTGTCGTTGGTCCTTTCGCCAAATGGGGTATCGACTTTATTACTTGTAACCCTCACTCGGCCGGGGGGCATGCGTATATGATCCTTGCGGTTGATTATTTTACTAAGTGGGACGAGGCGATGCCTACATTCGAGGCAGACGGCAAGACAATAGCAATTTTCATATTCAATCACATTATTGCTAGGTTTGGTGTCCCACAAGCGATAATCACTGACCATGGGCGCCATTTTCGAAACATTATGATGACAGAACTTACAGGTCAACTTGGTTTACGTCATGATAGTTCTACTCCTTATTATCCCCAAGCGAATGGTCTGGTTGAGTCTATCAACAAAGTTCTAGTTATCATGATCCGACAAATCATTGGTATTCATCGGTCGAATTGGCACAACATGTTATTTTCAGCGCTTTGGGCATACCGAACCTCAGTGAAAACATCAACAGGGTTCACTCCTTTCCAACTAGTTTATGGTTTGGAAGCCGTGCTACCCATTGAATGCGAAATCCCGTCACTGCAAATGGCCATCGAATTACTTCTAGCTACTTCCGAAGAGGAGAAGCGTCTGTTATACTTAGCTAAATTAGATGAGACTCGACGTGAAGCTGCTTTAGTAATCGAGACTCACGCGAAACGAATGAAAGCTCAGTATGATCGGAATGTGACCCCTCGAAATTTTTCGGAAGGAGACCTAGTGTTGTTATATGATCAAGCTAATGATAAGTTAGGTGCTGGAAAATTCGTTCCTATGTGGCATGGGCCCTACATTGTCAAGCGCAAGCTAGCAAAAGGGGCCTATGAGCTGGTAGACTTTGACGGGGACTCTTTGGGTAAACCCAGAAATGGACTTTACCTAAAGAGGTATTATGCTTAAATGATGGGTATGGAGATTTTAGTTAGGTTAGGTTTTTCTTTCTAGCTGGTATGTTTGCTTAGTTTAGACAGTGTGCTTAGTTTAGACAAGTGTGCTTAGTTTAGAGAGTGTGTTTTTCGTCGTTATTCTGGCTTATCTTGGTTTTACTCTTGATATTGCAGATGTCGACGCCTCTCCAAACGTACATTGGATTTGCTGATGGTGCTTGTCGTAGTACACGGAATATCTCTTCCGCAGCTTGGGTTATCTATTCGCCCTCTGACGAGTTAGTTTCTATGCATGGGGTGAGCCTCGGTCAAACAACAAACAACATTGCAGAATATAGTGCTGTGATTGAATTATTATCTGAATCTATTTCATTTGGGATTCGGAGTTTGATAGTGAGGTTAGATTCTGAACTCGTTGTATTACAGCTTAATAGAGTCTATGCCATTAGAAATCCAGTGTTATTAAGATTGTTTTTGAGGGTGCGTCTCTTGGAACGTGAATTTGATTACATTGAATATCAGCATATTCCAAGGTCTTTAAACACATTAGCAGATGCAATGGCGTCTCGAATGTTAAATAGACATTTGTAACAATCATAAATGTAAATTCATAAACATTTCATCACACATGTTTAACAAAATAAGCCGGTAATAATGATATATATAGATAGGAGTGTGTCAAAAAATATACATCGTCTTCGATCATAGGTTGAAAAACACCTTATGATCGGCAAAAATGATAAGTACAAAAAACCAAAAATGTCACATGTGTCTACAAAATTTACTAGCCAATCACTGGTGGTGCTCTCTATACGAGACCACTGCCCACGCTACCCTACACAGGAACCTCCTGAAAGGTCCTGGGACTGCGACCACATAGCGCTGAAGTCGGATAGGAATATCATCTATAGTCGTCTCTGGTATGTCCGCCGTGAGACGCTCTAGGTCCTATTCCAGCTCGGCTAAGGTCTCTGCAGCCGCATCCTGTGGGGCCAGTGCTGGTGCAGCTGGTACTCTTCTCTCAATAGCCCGGAGATTGGCCAGACACCGTGGGCCTACATCTGCATTTTGAAAATTTTTGCTGTCAGTTTTGAGACGATATATAAAAAACAAAAAAAAAATAGATAATTTAAAAACTTGTGAAAAATGAAGTACCTCTGTCGTCCCATTGTTCTCCCTGTGGAAGAACCATGTCCGGATCATTGCGAAAATCCATTCCGGCATAAGGAAAATCCTGAATCGCAAATACCTGGCTCTCCAACCAGTGAAAGTAACCCGCAGGAAATCGGACAACTCCCGCTCCCTCATCAGGATGCCGGGCCATTACCGAAACCCATCGCGTCAACTTAGGCTCCCGAGGAGGCCCAACTGGAACAGTAAGATGCTGGGGGATCAGCATTGGAACTCTCTCTAGGGCAAAGCTCACAACTAAAGGCCCATATCCAAAGGTCTTCAATTGTCCGTTCTTTGCCCTAGTCAGTTGGCCTTTCATATTGGCCAGCACAGCATCGCACCAGTTGAAAATGGTGCCTCGGAAGAAATCTATAGCCATCTGCATTTGGGAACCAGTGGCTATGTGCAAAGCGGCAGCACCGCAAAGTCTGGTAACTGTAAAGGCAATTACCATAAGTTCAGGTCGGGATATGTATTTGATTTCTATCCCCTTCTCCTGGTTTTGATTGTTGCACCACTCTAGCTGGAGACTAGCAAGGGATTGGCCACCCGGCCTAGTCCCGGGTGGATACAGTTGCTCGCCCCTGTTAGGCAAGCCAGTGAGAAAATATATGTCGGAGGGCTCTATCTCGAGCTGGTGTTCTCCGATGTAAAAACATTGATCCTGAATGTTCCACCTTTCAACCAGCCACTCTAAGAATGACACCTGGGCCCTCATGCCAGGTATGGCCCAGTACTTGTAGAGACCGCATGCCTTTAAAGCATCAATGGAAGGTTGATGACCTATTGCGGCCAAATCGACATCTTCGTGTTCTCTTTCATGCCAATCTAGCATGGTGGGCAATCTACACACCAAAAAACATTGATTAGAATTCATTAAATCAAATTTTGATGGTTAGGTTTTGAGTTTGGGTTTTGAAAACCCGCTTTGCACGGAGTACACACCCCGCGTTCAGAAAACAGAGCGTGGGTACGTAGCTGTTCTGAAGGTGGGCTGCGTACTCCGACCATTTTCGCTTATACGAAAATGTCGGGGTACGCAGGTCACCCATGGGGCACCTGCGTACCCCGAAAAGCGGACCCTAAAACCCCAAACCCTCCAAAAAATCAAACTAAAACTTAAAATGGAATTCTAAACGGATGAAATTGAAGAGGGGGATGTTGTGAAATACCTGAAAGAGACGGCGCTCGATTCCGACGGTCGGATTCTCCGCAAAGTCCATGGGAAGTTTCTTGTCAAAAGCCCTTTTCTCACCCTCAACAGTAAAATGGTAAAAATGACATGGTAAAAAGTCTTTTTATAGGTTTTTTGGATGAATGAATGTTAATTTTGTTTATTTTTTACCATGAAAAGATATTTTTCAATGTATTTTTGCCCATCTTAAACAGGTATGAGTAATGTGTTGTTTTTGTGCGGGACAAAAGGACTTTAGGGTAAAATCATCATTTTTCACGAACCAAGACATCAAAGTCATCTTTTAAGCCCTTTTCTGACTCCTAAAACATGAAAAGATTGCCGAGCGTTTCTTTTACATTCGTTAAAATGGAATTAAAAGACGGTCCTCTTACAGCCCTTTTCTGACCATAAAAACACGAAAAGATTGCCGGATTTTTGTCGTTTCAAATTCGATACTGGAAATAAAACGACATGCCTCTGATCGCTTTTTACTTTTCAGGTCAAAGGCATTAATCATGAAAGTACTCCTTGGTCGCAAGATCAAGCGATTCTCTCAGGTATTATTTTATACTTTTTCGGGCTTGGGAGACACAAACTTACGAAAATGTTCACCTTGGAGTTTTCTTTAGTTTTTTCAGACTCTCTAAAATTGAAAAACGCCGAGTTTCTCCTATACTGGACTCGTTAAAATTTCACAGTAAAGGACCTGTTCGAGTACAAACAGGAACGGACCACTCCTTCTTAGGGTCTGAATCTAAACTAAGTTGGACTCATCCGAAGGATGAGCTTATAATCAAGCATATGTTATCCTCCTCAAGCTTGTAAAAAATAAAGAGGTACTTTCCAGAAATGGTGGGGGAAAAGAGAGAAGAATGAACCTATTTTTTATCCTTTGTTACAGAAGAACCTTATCACTGCTCTTGGACACGACACTTTTCATTCACCTGGGTTGGGAAATCCTTTGCCTTAAAGTTGATCAAACCACTTTGAAAGTCTTCAACCGTTTCTGGGTATTAACTTTGGGTCAATCGTCACCAAGCCATCTGTCGTGTCATTATGTGTTCAAGAGGTCTCTGCAAATAAACCATTCATATGCAAAATACTTGTCATCCATTTTGACCATCCCTGAGTCAGTCCTTACAGCAACATTTCTTCAACTTGAACAATGATTTCGTGTTGTGGGCTTGCCTGCAATGGGTCGCTTTCTATCGACATCAGCACATTATCTAGAGAGATGACTCAGAAATCGTCAGTACCTTGAAGTCTGCATGCATCAATGGCAGGTTTCTCGCCTTTGACGACAATTTACATCATTGACTTTCGATTAAGGGATTCCGTGACGTGTTCGACATCAACCCATTCATTCACATTTCATGGATTGTATTGGGTACTTTGAGAACCATTGACATCACTGGTGGTCTCTCTCACACTTGTTAACAGTTTACATCATCGACTGGTAATCAAGTGGTTTCTACCATGTTCGACATCAACTCATTTATTCGCATGGATAGAATCGTACCAATTTAGGAAGTAGAGATGAAGACCCTGGATCTAGTTTCCACCATCCAGGCTGCGAGGAGTTTTTTATTCATTATATAGTAGACTAATCATAAACAGATGGCTGTGTCCATACTGTGTCTACAAAAGTCTATGATTGTGATGTACTGCAAAATCATTCTTGTATCAGAGCAGTAGTTAGATTGTTAGTTAAAGTTTTCAATCTGAGTATGGGAATGCCTACCTCAGCGATGATATCATCTTATATATGTGTTTTGTGTTGAATATTTGCAGGTTCTGACCGGGCCCTCCGCAAGATACTCCTTGAAATGATAAAGTACTTCACCCTTCCTAGATCATATAAAACCCTAACCTACTACAGGCTTCGCACTTTAGGGGGCAATCTGTTACACTAAAAAATGTCACCATGACTATTTGCAATTAGTATGGCTCCATCCACTGTCATACTATCCTCCTTGGCAAGTCTCATGCCTCTGCTCTTCATGTCAAACTTCAAGAAAGAGAGAAAAGTCATTTAAAGTCAATTATCTCTGGTACGCAGTTTCTCTTAGCCTTACCTGCGTGTACGCAACCCAAGTTCACAATACCTGCATACTTGTACGCTCTGTATGTAAAGGGGTGGGTGCGTACTCCTGTAAAGGTCAAAAGGCGCAAGTTTCACTCCAAAAAATTTACTTGTGGTCATTTCTAGAGCATTCTAGAAGCTTGTTTGACGTGTATGAAGCGCCTCCAGATGGTTCATGTATCCCTACCAAAGAGGAACTTATCCCATCAAGAGGGAAGCTATCCCATCCAAAGAGGGGCTTATCCCATTGATGGTGGACCTGAATAACTTCCTCTAGAGCCTATAAATACAGGCATTGGGCCAAAGGGAGGGGAGGTTAAAAGCTGAACATTCCTAAGGGTAGATGTTGCTGGAATTAGGACTTCCTTGCAGAAGCTTGTGAGGAGAGATTACCATCTTTACTTGTTTCATTTGGAAGTGGGTGAGCTAATCAGAGTAAGGGAGAACTCTTGTGGACCCTGGGAGGGACCTGCACAACACCAAGGCTCAGGTTGTAATGGCTCCTTTTGTTACCTTTTAATACAAATTAGTCCATTCTTCTCAACAATTTGTTATTTATGAGTTGTTTCATATACTCCTTGGTCTATATGTGAAATATGTCTTATTTTATGTGATATTCAGGTGCTATTTAATCGTTTGATTGTTAGTGAATGCAGGTTTCGAAGAGAAGGAGGAGCTCATCCGGATCAATGAAGCTGGACTACTACAACAGCGTTGGGTTACAGGTAGGATCTAAACACTTGATTTCTCATATTGTAAAGGCATATTTAGAGAAGGATTGTTCTTATTTGTCTTGTTTGTCACTAGAAAGTCTTAGGCTTCTAGGGAGGTCGGTTGTGTCTGCACTAACGACTCTTTCCGTGTGACAGTTGGTGCCTCAGAAGTTGGAAGAATTGGTGTCCTTAGGGTTGGTGCCTCAAAAACTGGAAGGATTAGTGTCTTTGAGGTTGGTGCCTCAGAACTGGAAGAATTGATGTCTTGGGAGTTGGTGCTCCTAAGTCCAAGGTTGGTCCCTTGACAAAAATAGAGTTGGTGCTCTGGAGGTTGGAGTCTCACAAAAGTCCAAGTTGGTGCTTGGCAACTGATTGCAACCATTTATATATTGTATCTATTTTACTGCAAAGTTTATATTAATAAAAGAATTTATTCTTGTTGTTCATCTTGTGTTCTGAATATAAATGTTTTAACTGGTAAAAAAATAGTTGAAAAAGAAATACTGATTAACCCCCTCTCTCAGTATTTCCAACACACCTCATTTGGCACTTCTGGACCAATTTTGGGAGTTTTTTGAGCATTTTTGGTTTTTGGTGAAATTTGGTGCAAATTTAGGAAAATGCACTAGTTACAGAAACGCAGTGCCTTGGCGTTGTGATTTTTCCTCAGAGCTCTAAATGTAAAATGGTTTTCATTTTTGGAAAGCTGATGACATCTCTCAAAACCCATTTCCTCATACTTTTCAAACAGGGCTCAAATTTGGAGGAAAATAAGAAAAACGAGTCAAAAATCAACATTTTGTCCCTCTTTTTGACATGTGTTGCGCTTTTGGAGACACCTTGGGAGAATGTGTTTTTGGCGACCTTCCCATGGGTCAGTTTAAAAAATTAAAGATCTTATGGAAACTAGATAGATAGGGCTAGTTTAACGTTCTTTCAGATTTCACTTTTGACTTCAGAAAGGCACCTAAAAATGGCCATAAACTTGGCTCTACGCTTCTGCAATCTTCCGAGATTTTAATTAAAAATTTCATTGTGTAATTTCTCAAATTTTCTAGTTCGATCCGGGTAAAGGTCAAATTGATGAAGTAAATGAATGATAGAGTGAAAGTAAATGTAAATATGATGTAGTAATGTATGGATAGTCATTGTTTGATGTAAATTGAGCTTCATTTATGAGGGAAGTTGCAGTCAAAGCTAATTGTAGAATTTGTTTCAACCTCCCTAGACATTAGGGTTTGGTTAAAACCACTCATATAACCACTCCTAGAGTCATGGATTCGACTTTTGAGCCTAAGGAGAAGTTGTTTTCTGTCTTTATGTATCATTTTCTCTATTATTGGACTGGTTGGACATTTGAGGAGAGAACCATTGTAGCCTGTATTTGACATTTTTGGAAATCAAAGGACACATTTCGTAGCTATTATTTAGGAATTCCTGTGTTGTAAGTTTATGATGTTGTTTTTCCACTGGTATTACTTTATATGAATGATATTTAGCTTCCTTTTCCATTCATCATCTCTTCAATAGTTTTCATTGCAGTTGATAAACATAATTCTTTTCACTAAGACCTATTTTGATGGAAAATTATTATATGTTATTTTCACTCTTGTTTAATGAATTCCTGTTTCATGCTCATTAAGACCTTCATGCTTCTTCTCAACACCATACTACACCAACAAAACCTAAAATCCATCACAAATGTGTTGCTACCTTGCTCCTTCATATCTTTGTTGATGTAACCCTTTGATCTTTTGACCTAGCTACGTGGTTTTTCTCTCTTATCCAACAACAAAAGCCTAAATTTTCCAAAACCCACCTAATCTTAGCTATCTAGCCTAAAATCCTTTATCATCCAGTCATCTCTTAGCTGTGATTCCATAGAGAGATCCCTTTATGGTTTGGTAGGGCTAGCTACCAACCTGAAAGCTTGGTTTGTGGTTACCTCCACCGATCTACTCATCAGCCTGGGACATTGTGGAGGATAACATTTTGACATCATTCCTGAGGAAACGACTGTTATATCATTCCTAGGGTTAGTCTATTAGTGCTTTCAAGACTGGTTCTGTGGGTGACAGATTCCAGTATCCAAAGGAAGGTTGATTTAAGTAATCACATCAAGTTCAAGGCGTAAAAAACTCTATGTCCTAAAAGATACACGAGGTCAAATCCTGACCCAAATCCACCTACTATTATTGATGATCCAGAGAAGTTACTTAAGAAACTCAAAACTCCTATTCCTGAAAGTGAACCTAGAAAATTGGTAAAAACTACATCTCTACCTGATCAATTATTGATTGTTGAAGATATTTGTTTTGATATTCAGTTTGAGCAATCTTTGTTTTGATCTAAATCTAAGTCTTCCCTTTCGGAAGTGGTTTTTGATCCCATTAGGTTTGATTCCTACCTCCCTTCTGCTAAATCTCTCTTTTCCAAAACTGATCACAAGTTGTGGTTAAATTTTGATAAACTTTAAAGCTTAGCATACCAACTTCAAATCACTACCGAAAAATATTACATTCAATATTAGCTTGAAAACTTGGCTACTACTTCATCTTCTACTTCATCTCCAAACACATCAGTGACATCATCTGCCATTGTTAGTTTACCACTATCTCCACTAGTATCATCATCTCCATCAACACAACCTATTGTAATACATACACAGCCCATTGTAGTACATCTATTACCTCCTCTAGTACTCATGGCATAGTTTGCTCCTTTACTATTACCTAGTCAACTTGATACCCTACCTTAGAACTATGGTCAAAAACTCCCTCTTTTTGATGGAACATCAGAGATTACAGCTCAATCACATGTTGACAAATAGATAGATTTTATTGACCTTGAAGAGGTTGATGAGGAGGATGCAAAGATGAGAATCATAGCCCATAGTTTTTTTGGATATGTGAGGAAATGGTTTTGCAGCTTGGCATCCAATTCCATCAATAGTTCCCAGTGGTTGATAGAGTTATTCTTAGCCAGGTGACAGGAGGAGAAAAATCCATTACATATTTTAATTGAGTACAGTGCTATGAAAATAAACCCAAATGAGACAGTGCAGGAGTTTACAACACGGTTCAATCTGGTTTATAATTCCATTCCTAATGACATAAAACCTCCCCTTGGTTTAGCCCTCCTCCACTATCCTGATTCCTTCTATCCAGAAATGGAATATCAGCTTAGGGAGAGAGATCCTGCAAGTTTGGAAGAAATGCAGTGCAATGTTGTAAGTGTGGAAGCCAATTTGCTTATCAAAAAGTCCAAAATCAAATTAGAGAAACCTGAGAAGAAAGTCACCATTAAGAAGAATTCATCTTCTTCTTATGAGGTAAAGCTTGAGACTCTGATTAAAACAATGGAAAGGATGATGGACATAATTACTATTGTTGATAAACAAGTGGAGCCTTCGATAAGGAATCCGAATTACAGGGTGATCCGAGTTGACTCAACTGCCAGATTTAACCAAGATATTTTGCTTTCGTGATGTGATTAGAATTGCAATTAAAATAGCAGAAAGGAACATAAATGCATGTTGTAAAGAAGAAGGAACATGACAATCATCAGCAACATAAAATAAAAAGGCATTGATAACGGAGTTCGTCCAGGCGAGACTACGTCTCATGGCCCCAGTGTTAAGATGGTGTAGGCAACTGCATTAAGTGTTGTCAATAGTGATGATGGACATAAGAGGTGATGTCGCTATCATAAAAGGAAAATTTCCTCATGCAAGAGTGGCTCCAAGAGATGTTCTATTACTAGAACTCTCATTCAAAAAGGACTCCTATCAGTATGACATAAACTCATGCATGATGCTAATGAACATCCCACCAACATGGCATAAAAAAGATCTTAATGTAATCATACATGGTGACAACATGAGTATCCCATCAACATGACGACAAAGGGATCTCAAATAAAACATGATGAATCATGACAACAAGTACATACCAGAGATGATTCCACATCACAATAAGCAGAATCATGAGACAAGGAGGAAAACAAGATCCCACATCAAACATCAAACAGGGATCTATGCAGCACAATGCATCTAATAGCAAAAGAAGTACATGAACATACTGCATATACCTCACATCCTAGGACCATCTGAAGAAGAGGATGTCAAACTGCTGAAGTTGTCTGTACTGTCAATCTCGTGGCATTGAATCACATGGAAATGATTGCTCGCACATGAATGCTAACACCTGCACTCCACTTAGAAAAGTGGTCGAGAAATGAAATGATCAAATGGGAAATCTAAATGCACCATCAAATTTGTGGCGTCGAATAGTGCAAAATTGACTGTCAAATTTCTGAATTCTGAGAAAATGAAAATCTGGGGCTTAAGGAATCTTTTAGATCCCCCCTAGATTCCTCAAAGATTCCCTCCTTTGGGTCCTCTAAAAATCTTCTACTCAGATCGAAATTTTAACTACGCCATCAGGTTCGTGTCGCTGAGAGGTGTAAGATCGACATAAAATTTGTCCAATTTGGATACTGCAAAAAAATTTCACCCTCCTGACAATTTCGCCTAATCATGGTTCCGCCTGCCTCTTCTCTAGGCTCATGGTTCCACTTGCAATAAATTAATTAGAAATTGTCTCGATTTCCATGCGTGCTCCTGGTTCCCCCATGCCCCTGGGCGCACTGAAAAATGGGTTTATATACAATTTTGGGCGGATATTACAAAGATGTGGTTGGGCAGATTGTTATAAAGCCCAAGTTATAGGGAGGAGGTTGGGTGGTCAAACCCTAAACCCTCCATGTTAATACACATTTTATTTCAAAAAACCCTACATATATTTTTCTTTCGCATTTCGTTTGATGGCATGGAGTTGTCATGTCGAAGGAATATGGTGGAGTTGGGTGTGCATTAATGTGTTGGTTATGGTTTTAGCATTTGCCATACGGGGTCGCCTGGTGGGGGTCGACCCACATGGGCTGGGAGGTTCGATCCCTGCTGGCTCCACAGTTAATGCGCAACATTAATAAGAGGTTGTTGAGGTGTGGGCTGGGTCCACTGGAGGTGGCCCGCCCACTCCTTTACATACGTTTTGTTATATAGTGGGAGGTTGGAGTTGGGGCCAATGGGGTTCATGGCCCGTCAACCATTTTTGTATTAATTTTTGTATGGTGTTGTTGGGGGGCGACGGGGGTTATGGCCCATTGGCCATATTTAATAAAATTTTGTTAATATATTTTTTTCAATTTTGTCTAATATAAGGGATATTAGACAAATTAACAATCCAACAAATTTGCCCACTTCCAGGAGCTAGGTTTCATGCTCTGGGGTCGGTCAAATTGTAGGACACTTAAACTGAGCCCACAGTCCAACTTTGACCAAAAATTTGACTAGCTCATTCTCCCTCATTCAAGCTCGGATTGACGAACCATTCACATCACTGCGTTTAGGATGACAAGATCTACGCTTTGGTGTTATAGGTCCATTTGGGCACATCAACCCCAACTTACATATCAGTACTATTAGGGCCCATCAAACCCTAATTCAGTTGTTACATGCCCTAAATGAAGTCAACCATCAGAATGCTTCCTTCCCAAGATATTCCATGACTGGAATTATCCAATAACTGCCTCTAAGAAGATCAGCACGTGTAGGCCTTCATTAGGGTGCACTGTAATGCAGTCCAGTACACTCCCTGGGTGCTAAGCATTGCACTTGAGCCCTCTTTTGCTTGCACTGGGCGAATTTGAGAAAAATTTCATTGAGGTTTGGGAATATTCTTATCCATTGGATGCATCTAGAAGCTTCCCAAGTTTATCTACTCCTTTAGGCTCGAATTTGGATTAGGTAGGGAGTTAAGGAACATCAATCCCTTTATCCCTTCCTCCATGCAACTAAATTCTAAGTTTGGGAGGGCATTAATTATCACAATTTATGGCATAACTTCCTTCATTCACCTATAAAAAGATCACTCATCTAAGTGATCAGGGGTTGGAAATCATTGAATTATAGGGAGATGCTGTTAGTATGAGACTTGAGTTAGTTTCAAGTATTGTAATGATGTCAAAATGTCTTTCTTGTTATGAGGAGAGGATGGGATTGAACTGGAGGAGTGATACTGAATCAAGAAAATTAGGTTGTAGCTCTTCCTTTTACTAATAAAGTGTTCAAATCTTTTTCCATATGTCTGTATTGTTCATTGATGCTTTCGTATGTGTATTATGAACTTGATTCCATTCTATGTTTAATCAATAGATCATTATCATATGCTTTGATCAATTTTTGTCTTCTGTCTGTGTGCATGTACTTTTCAAGCGGATTAAGTATTGAAAGGAGTGACAGAATTGGTCAAGGGAGATAAGGAGTAAGCGAAAGCTATAGGTAGACTACTTTACTGTCTTATTTAATCTATTGGTTATAGAAAAAGTAGAGAATTCTTTGCACTGTTGTTCTAGACTTAACTACTAGTCTAGGGGATTAGGCGTTTATCCAAAGACACTAAAACTTCCCAAAAAAATTGGTGACTCCACTGGGGAGCGATCATCCATCTTAGTAGCTTATCAGCCTCTTAAGACATTTCTACATACTGTAATTGTGGTCGTTGATTGAATTTCAGTCTTATTTCATAGAAAATTGAGTCAAAACTATGTCAAATTGCCTTCAGAAATGGCTTACTGTCACCAGTGTAGCCCAATGAAGGACACAATGCACTGCAATGCACTTCCCACATAGAGCCAGTGCACTGAAGCGCACTGTCTCTCACTGTTGCCTATACTGATCCCTTGAGGGTTAGTTTCCCATCTAGGAGCTGAAGTTTTGTGCCAATTTTCTCCTGTTTGAATGATTTGTTGAATGTCAATGATGTCTTGTCTCTGAAAATAGTTTTTCATCTCCTTACCTAGCCCTACTTAGACTAGGATTGATAAATGTTTCTTATGTATTTACTTTGTCATTTTCAATCTATAGTCGAAAGTTAGTTTTTGGTTAATTGATCTTTGTCGAAAGAAAGTGTCATAAAATCGTCTTTTCCTTCAAAAGTTGAATTGGAAGATCGATTGATTGATGTGTGCATATGATTAGTCTTTTCGTTAAAAGTGTCATAATTCCTCATTTCTTTGAAAACGAAAGTGTTGTAAAGTCTTCCTTTCCTTGAGAAGAAATTGTCACAAAATCGTCATTTTTATGAAAAGAGTTTATTGATCAATTGTGCATTTGTTTTCCTTTTTGTTCATTCACATTAAGGGAAATCGAAAAGAAATACATGCATGTTGCATTGAAAAAAGTTTGTGTGCACTAATAGGATAGGGAATTTGCATTTAGATTGTGCTCTTTGCTCTTTGTCAAAGATCTGATTACTCTATCCCTACTAGCTAAGGATTTTCATTGTTAAATTGAATGGAAAGAATGCTTATCATATTAGTTGCATTTTAGGAATTACAAACATACATCACATGGTGAACCTTGAAAGGAAAATTATAAAGAAGATCAACTTAAAATTTATCTGAATTTACCTAATGGAGCATTGTCACCTAACGAAAAACATTTAGAGATCTAGGCTAGAGACGTGTTCCGTGTCGTAAAACAAAGCAGTTGTTGCTAACTTGTCTGCAATACATCTCGAGTGTGATACCTAATTCCACATACGTGAGTATATCGTATCTCATCCATGTATCTTCGGGTATATAGGGCAGTGTTACAGTACGTAAAGTATATAGGAATGCTCTCATTGTGCGGTTTTTTAGACAACGCTTATAGAGATTGGGCCTCCACGTACTTTCAGGTATATATGTGAGGACAACTCTAGGATGCTATCCATCCTTAAGTAACCGAGTCAGCCACCTTGTACAATGTGATACACTGAACACATCACTCATGGAGATTGCCTTCCCATTCTTCTTGGTTTGCCAATAGGTATTCTACTGTTCACAATTACTTGGTAATCCTTTTCCCTAGATCATCCCTCTTTTGTTTTTGTTATGTTACTTTGATGAAAATAAAATTAATTGACCACGGATAACATCCTCCACGCTCACTCCTTAGTTGATCTTAGGTTGAAACATATGGCGAAAAATTTGGAGTCCACCAATCAAGGAATTCCTTTTGATGGGAATCCTAGTCCTTTTCCTCCTTTTGGAAATATTGGTGCTCCTTATATGGCTACATTGTCCCTTCCAGGATTTACCATTGGCTTTCCAGTATGGTTGTTTTCAACCTCTTTGGTTCAAAATGTCGTGATTTCTCTGCAATCAAGTACACCTCCAACTGGACGAAATCAACCTCCAGTTGATCCTAAGGTTGACCCTTTGCCTTCTTCCTCGGTCATTTCTTCATCCCCTTCTTCCTCTTCACCTGGTGAAAGTATTGGCACTAGTAACCAGGTGGCTAAGAAGAAGAAGAAAATTCAGTAGAGGGGCAACCAAGAAACCATTTCTTTGAATGCAACATCTGATGAGCAATCATCCATCAAGCCTCACAAAGTTCGATATGCATGCAAACTTTGTACGGGGGACCATCTTCTTCAAAATTGTCCTGATATTCCTTAGATATTGGAAGAATGGTGTTCTCGTTCACATCATCCTGTGTCATCAACTTCCAAAGATGATACTAATGACACACCATCAAATAGTGGTAGTAAATTTCATGGAAAGAAGGGTAAAGTTAAGTTTCCCTACAGGTTATGTGAAGGGAATCACCCCATTCACCTTTGTCCCTATTTGGATGAATCCAAAAATGTGTTGGATAACCGTCCTGCTTCACTGCAGTGACTTCCATCTAGTTATAGGAAACTCTCCCTAAATCCTTCACTAATTAATGAATTGACTGACCAAAATCAACCGTCGGTCAAACCCACTCTCTCTGAAAGTGAATCCTATGAGTCTATACCCGACCCAAATCAACAGGTCAAGGTAACAGTTGACCCGATTTCACCTTCAGCTAATCGTACCTTTCCCAAAGAGAGTGAATATGATACCACTCAAGTTCTTTTTGTTTCTTTAGATTCTAATGAGCTTGGGGGTAGTCCTCCTGTTCCATCAAGACAGGAGGAAAATCCTCCAGTTCTCATAACTCAAGGGGTTAATTCTCCCATTTCTATGGTACCCCCTCCAAGTAGTCTAGTCACTTCCTTTGATTGGAATCGACTGGCAGGATTCCGCCTTCCTTCTTATGTGCCTTTCCAAATCATAGTACAGGTTTGTAATATGATTGTATCTGGCACTATTATAGATGAAGGTGCATCAGTGAGTATCCTTTCCTCAACTGCTTGGCAAGCACTTGGTTCGCCACCGCTTGTGCCTGTTACACAGAATCTGTTGGGTTTTAACAGAGGAACCAGTCAACCATTAGGGATCCTCCCTCAATTACCTATTACTTTGGGAGGAAAAATCGTTTATCTAAACGTGATGGTAGTCCTAGGCCCTTTAGATTACAACTTACTTCTAGGGCGCGACTATGTTTATGACATGGGAGCTATTGTTTCGACACTCTTTCGAGTGATTTGTTTCCCGCATGAAGGCAGAATTGTTATCGTTGACCAGTTTTCATTTCCTGGTACAAATATGGCTCCTAGTCAACCATCTTCCCTAAATGGTCCTTTTATACCAATGGTGTCATCCCCGCCACAGGTTAATTATGTGGAAACTAGTTCCATGCATACATCAAATGACGATCAATTCAGTGATGTCGTACATCATGTACTAGGGGCATTGGAACCTGATCTATCCTTCATGACCGCTAATGAGTTGTGATCCAAGGGTCCATGAGGACAGTTCCTAGTCTTGTGTCAACCTCATTAAAAAATGAAACCAAGGGTATGAGGATAGTTCTTTTACTTTGTCAACCTCATTAAAAAATGAAACAGGTCCATGAGGACAGTTCCTTGTCTTGTGTCAACCTCGTTAAAAAAATGAAATAAAGGAGTATGAGGATAGTTCCTGGTCTTGTGTCAACCTCGTTAAAAAATGAAACAAGGAGTATGAGCATAGTTCCTTGTCTTGTTTCAAGCTCGTTAAAAAATGAAACAAGGAATCTAAGTAGAGTTCCTTGTCTTGTGTCAAGCTCATTAAAAAATGAAACAAGGTCCCAAGTTCCAAGTTGAGTCTTTGATTAGATCTTGTAAAATCCCAGTCGAGTCTTTCACTTGATCTTGTATATGAACCTTCATTCCATCCACCTAATAGCCACGAGTAGTCTACTTAGGTGAATGTAATGAAGTTTGCGGGGCATGCACCTAGTGGTAAAGTTAAGTTTCCCTATAGGTTATGTGATGGGAATCACCCCATTCACCTTTGTACCTATCTGGATGAAGCCAAAAAGGTGTTGGATAACCGTCTTGCTTCACCGCAACGACTTCGATCTGGTTACAGGAGACTCTCCCTTTTATCATACTAGGGGCATGTAAACCAATTCCAAGCATAGTTTTTCGTTTCAAGCTTGTGTGAACATGAAACTAAACCCAAGAATAGTTACATATCATTCAAGGTTGTCTAAAAAAGAGCCCATTTCTAGTTTAACCCTCGTGATTGCCATTCTATCAGCCTCTTTTGTTAGATGAGCCTTGGTTGTTGTCATCCCATCGCCACCATCCCTTTGGCTGATCATATGCTTTCACTTGGTTGTTTTACCCTTTTTGAGGAACAGTTGCAATGAGTGGTCTTATTAGCCAACCTCTTCACATAAATCAACATGTTTTGAGAAGTTCCAACATCATTGGAACCATTTGCTATCCCAGACCCCACTCATTCCTCAAAATGGAGTCCTCTTTAAGCTCTTTTCAGACTCTCTAAATATGAAAAGATTGTCGAGCTCTTGTCCTTTCCAGCTCGTTAACGGATTGGAAATGATATCTCTCTTGTATTATTTTACGCTTTTTCAGACTTGAGATATTAATTTACGAAAAAGAACTTTTGGAGTTTCCTTTTCTTCCCTTTTCAAACTCTCTAAATATGAATAGTACTGAGTTATCTTTGTCGTTAAACTCGTTAAAACCATCAAATAGCAACAAACTTTTCCATCTAGATAAGACCGAGTTTCGCCTTCTCTAGACTTGTTAAAGCATCAAATAGCGATGGATTCACCCAAAGGGTGGAATTATACAACAAGCATATGTTATCCTCCTTAAGCTTGATAAAAAATAAAGAGGTATTGGTTAGCAATAACTTGGGAAAATTGGAAAAAAGGGAAAACACTTTATGGTAGCAAGTCGCTCTTGAACATGACACTTTCACCTCATCACCATGACTATGTGAGTTGGGTCATTCAGCTTGATGGTTATCACACCTTTGGTCTATCATACCATCCATTACTTTGTTTTGGGTCAATGCTACCGATTCATCTTAGTGTCGCCAACATGTTCAAGAGAAGTCATTTAGTTCAAACTTCATCCTTTGCAATACCGTAAACCTTCATTTTCATGACCACCATTCCAGAACCTTCTGTCGTTAGTCGATTTTTCATCACCAAAATCATTTACCTCGTTTCATGTCGTTGATGTGGGATACATCAAGGCCCTCTGTTATGAAACCAACTCACAAAAAGATAGAAAAGGGAGATCCACGCCTTAGAATTCAGCCTCTTCGAGGGGGCAACCTCCTTTACATTACATAAATGAACAATTCTTGGATGATACAAATGACAAAACCTCCTTTCTATATATAGGAGTCTAAGGAGTCACAATATAATCCAGCCGACCTAACAATAATAATATAAAGCCACAAAAATAACAATAGAGGGATTCTATGGGGCACAAAAATAACAATATGTGGGTAATAGGGGCACAACAATATAAATAGGGGGTATAACTACAATAGTAATGGGGTAATCACTAGTATTATAGGGACCCAACATGCCCCTCTCCTTCAAAAAAGTGTTGTCCTCAACGCTTGAGCAGTTCTGGATACTTCTGCATAAAATTCTCATCCTCCCATGTGGAATCTTCAGCGGATAAGTTCTTCCACTTGATAAGATACTCTGAAATTGATCGATTTCGTAGCTGTCGAGTTCTTGTTTCTGTGACTGCTTCCGGTTCCAATATAATTTTTCCTTCCTCGTCAAGTTCTGGCAATATTGTTTGAATTGGGAGCTTGTCACCTATAACCTTCTTTAAACATGAAACATGGAAAACTGGGTGCAATCGAGAAGCTGCAGGAAGCTCCAATTTGTATGCCATAGTACCAATCTTTTCCAACACCTTGTACGGACCATAATACTTTGGTGATAATTTATTATCCTTCTTAGCTTGCTTTAGGGACATTTGCTTATATGGTTGTAGCCGTAGGAATACCCAATCACCTACATCAAAACTTCTTTCACTGCGATGTTGATCTGCCTGTTGTTTCATTCTATTTTGTGCCAACACGAGGTTATCCTTTAAGAGTTGGAGGACTTGTTGTTGATGTTCGATGTGATGTTCCACTGCCTGAACCTTAGAATTTTCTCTTAAATATGATGTGATGGATGGTGGTTGATACCCATAAAGTGCCATAAATGGGGTCATTTTTGTTGCTGTATGGAAGGAAGTGTTATACCACCATTCAGCCAGAGGCAACCATTTGACCCATTGTGTCTGTTTATCAGATACAAAGCAACGAAGATATCCTTCCAAACATTTGTTTACTATCTCAGTTTGCCCATCAGATTGAGGATGATAAGATGAGCTATGAGCTAACTGAGTACCAAGACAAGAAAATAATTCTGTCCAAAAATTTCCAGTGAAAATGGGATCTCTGTCACTTACAATAATCTTTGGGTTTCCATGTAGCTTTTGAAATGTTTCCATAAATGCAGTAGAAACTGTACTGGCTTTAAATGGATGTGATAATGCACAAAAGTGTGCATACTTGGTAAGTCTGTCAACTACCACCATGATGACACTCTTTCCCTCAGACTTGGGTAAACCTGTGATAAAATCCATTGAAACCTCCTCCCAACGTTGGCTTGGAATGGATAAAGGTTGTAATAGACCTGGTGTCTTAATTGTTTCAACTTTATTTTGCTGGCAAACCAAACATTCCGCCACAAACTTTTGAATATCTGATTTAAGGCCATCCCAAAAAAATTCCTTCTTAACCCTGTGGTAAGTTTTTAAAAATCCTGAGTGCCCTCCTAAGGGAGAAGTGTGCAATTCCATAAGAATCTTTTGTTTTAGCTGGGAATTCTTACAGAGGTATAAGCGATCTTTGTACCATAACGAATCATTTTGCCAGCTAAATGTATCAGAAGTACTGGAATCTTGTTGTAGCTTTCGAATAAGTGCCCACACTTCTTCGTCATTCTTCCATTCCTCCCTTGCTTCGTTTATCCAATCTGGTTGGATAATAGAAATGGCACACAACAATGCTTCCACATCCTCATCCTTTCTTGAGAGTGCATCTGCCACCACATTTTGCTTCCCTTTTTTGTAGATGATTTCAAAGTCATAACCCAACATCTTTGTGACCCACTTTTGTTGCTCTTCAGAGGATAATCTTTGTTCTAAAAAGTATTTAAGGCTATCATGATCCGTTTTTACCTTGAAGTGTCTTCCCATTAGGTAGGGTCGCCATTTCTTAAGTGCATGGAGTATTGCCAACATTTCCTTCTCATAAATAGCTTTGCTTAAAAACTTTCCCTTGATTGGACGACTTTCAAAAGCAATGGGTCTTTCATCTTGCATTAGAACAGCACCAATTCCATTTCCTGAAGCATCACATTCCACAATAAAGGTTTTTGTGAAGTCCGGTGTAGCTAAGACCGGTGCTTGGCACATTGCCTCTTTAAGATGTTCAAAGGCCTTTGTTGCTTCCGAAGTCCATGAAAATGAATCTTTCTTCAATAATGTTGTTAGAGGTGCTGCTATTCTCCCATAATTCTTAACAAACTTGCGATAATACCCTGTCAACCCAAGAAATCCTCGCAGATGCTTTATGGATGTGGGGATTTTCCATTCCTTAATGGCTTTAATTTTGCTAGGGTCTACCTTAACTCCTTCATGAGATACAATATGACCCAAATATTCCACCTCCTGGACTCCAAAGAAACATTTGGATCTTTTTGCATATAATTGTTTCTCCTCCAATAGTTGTAGCACCCTGTCAACATGTTCAACATGATCCTTCCAAGACTTGCTGTAGATTAGTATATCATCAAAAAATACTAACACAAATTTTCTAAGGAATGGTTTGAAAATTGAATTCATCAAACCTTGAAATGTTGAAGGTGCATTGGTAAGGCCAAAAGGCATGACCAAAAATTCATAATGACCCTCATGAGTTCTAAATGCCGTTTTCGGAATGTCTTCAATCTTCATTCTGATTTGATGATATCCCGAACGAAGATCCAACTTGGTGAAGTAAATTGATCCATGCAATTCATCCAGTAATTCATCAATAACAGGAATGGGGAACTTATCTTTAATAGTGAGCTTGTTGAGCTCCCTATAATCTGGACACATGCGCCATGATCCATCCTTCTTGTGCACCAATACTACTGGAGCTGAGAAAGAACTTTGACTCGGTTGAATTATACCAGCCTCTAGCATTTCTGCAACCATACGTTCAATTTCACTTTTTTGGACATATGGATATCTGTACGGCCTGATGTTTGGAGGAACACTTCCTGGAATCAGATGAATAGCATGATCATGATCACGCATAGGTGGGAGACCTTTGGGAGTCTCAAATACCTTGGAATGATTGTCCAGGACTTTTTGGAGATCTGGAGAAATAGATGATTCCAATGTGGAAACATCTAGCGAACATAATTGTGCAATTACACCTCTTTGCTCCTTTTTTAGAAGCTTTGTCATGCCATTAGAGCTGATTATCTTTCCTGGTTTCCCTGCAATACCCCTTAATTCAACTTCCTTTCCTTCCACAGAAAATTTCATGAAAAGTTCTTGAAAATTAAAAGCTATTGTACCCAAGGATTGTAGCCATTGGACTCCTAGTACAACATCAGCACCTCCCATTGGAATGGAAAGCATTGGGCTAGTCAATACATATTCTCCCATGGATAGCTTGATATTATGGCACTTTCCAGAACAATTTATTGTTCCTCCATTTGCAATCATCACTTGACACTCTGGTGCTGGATATAGGAAGCAATTCAATTCTTTTGCTACCCTACAATGAATAAAATTGTGGGTGCTTCCTGAATCAATCAACACTATTACCTTTTTCTTCTTGATTTGTCCTTCTATCTTGATGGTTTGAGGAGTGGTAATTCCCGCCAATGCATTACAAGATATGGTCGGATTTATTTGTTCTTCATCTAGGCTTTGTTCCTGGAATATATCCTCTTCTTTTGACCTTTCTTGCTCCTTTTCTTCTTCCTCTTCACAATCTATGTAGAATAATTTCTTCTCAGCACACTTATGACCTTTTGTGTATTTGCTATCACAATTGTAACAAAGCCCTTTTGCTCTTTTTTCTTCCAATTGTTGTGGTGTCAACCTTGTAGGTTGTGGAAGACTATGGGCAACAACACTTCCATCTTTATAGTTGTGAATGGTATGCTTCCTAGTTGCCATAATTTTGCTTTCCATTTTTCTTGCTAACCTGAATGCCTTCTCTAATGAATCAGGTTCCCAAAGGCGCACATCATGTTGGATATTATCCTTTAAAGACCCTATGAACACATCAATCCTATGCTCCTCTGGAATATCTTTTACCCTTATGTTCAATTTTTGGAACTCCTCAATGTGCTCCATTATTGAACCCTTTTGTTTGAGACTTATCAATTGGCTAAAAAAAGTGTTGCTTTTTGTATCCTCATAATGTGCTATCAATTCTTCCGTAAAAATTGCCCAAGTGATAAATTGTTTACGAGAACAAAGCCATTGATACCATACAAACTGATTTGGTTCCAAATATAAAGTTGCCATACGTACCTTTTGTGTGTTTTGCACATTATTGAGATCGAAGAATTGCTCCATCTGTAATATCCATGTGGCGGGATCCTTGCCATCAAACTTCCTCATATCGATTTTTGGAACATGGTGAGTCTTCGATCCAACATTAGAGTCTATGGAATCATGATTAACATTTCTTTTGTTCTCATCATGAGTTTCCTTTACTACCTTTTCACCATTAGTGACCCTTTCTTGTAGCAACTTCTTCAATTCTTCCATGTCTGTCTTCAAATCTATCTTCAAATTTGCCATCGAATCCTCCATCTTAGCTTCCATGCCCATTATCTTAGATTCCACGCCATTTACCTTAGCTTCTGTTAGTTTTTGCGAGTGTGACATTTGTTGCACTTGTTCTTGTAATTTTGATATATCATGTAACATTTCTTCCTCTTCTTCATGAGTCATGCTAGAGCTTTCAGGTTCCTTACTAGGTGTTTGCATTTTCTTTCCTCGGGGCATCAGTTACCGATAATAATGCTTTACTATGCCCTTTGAATTCCGTTAAACCAAGCTTACACAAAAATTAAAAAAAAAACTACACACCTTTTTTCACTTTATAGAAGCCTGATATTGAATCTGATGTATCTCTGTAATTTTGGATCATCCAATTCTGAAATTGCTACCTGTAGTAGCCTCCTGCGTCCTCTTTCCAATGCCACAAGTCTGAGCCAAATTGGATTCTCCAAGGAAGAGTTATGTGAAATCTCCCACAGTGACTTGCTTTTAGACTGGTTCAGTAGAGCGAACTTGTACGACGTGCCACGAGTCACTGTTTCAACCTTTGAATCTAAAACACACATACAAGAAACTAAAGTTCGTCCTCTTTCTGTACCTTCTTACGAAATTTCAATCCGATCCCCAGAGAGAAAGTTATGACGATTTTCCCCAGGTCACCTGTTTTGAATGTAATTCAGGAGTCTGCAAAAAGACCAACTTCCTCAGATCATATCTCCGCAAATATCGCGCTAAAAGCTCTGAAATTCGGACCCAAGGTTCAGCGTGATTTCTTCTCAAATGGGTTTTTTTTGCGACTTCTGAAACGTCACAGAAAAAAAGTTATAGCGAAAATGTCACGATGACCTGTTTGGAGCAGCGAAACCCTAGAATCCAAAGCTCTGATACCAAATGTTATGAAACCAGCTCACAAAAAGATAGAAAAGAGAGATCCACGCCTTAGAATTCAGCCTCTTCGAGGGGGCAACCTCCTTTACATTACATAAATGAACAATTCTTGGATGATACAAATGACAAAACCTCCTTTCTATATATAGGAGTCTAAGGAGTCACAATATAATCCAGCCGACCTAACAATAATAATATAAAGCCACAAAAATAACAATAGAGGGATTCTATGGGGCACAGAAATAACAATATGGGGGTAATAGGGGCACAACAATATAAATAGGGGGTATAACTACAATAGTAATGGGGTAATCACTAGTATTATAGGGACCCAACATGACTATGTGAGTTGGGTCATTCAGCTTGATGGTTATCACACCTTTGGTCTATCATACCATCCATTACTTTGTTTTGGGTCAATGCTACCGATTCATCTTAGTGTCACCGACATGTTCAAGAGAAGTCATTTAGTTCAAACTTCATCCTTTGCAATACCGTAAACCTTCATTTTCATGACCACCATTCCAGAACCTTCTGTCGTTAGTCGATTTTTCATCACCAAAAGCATTTACCTCGTTTCATGTCGTTGATGTTGGATACATCAAGGCCCTCCTGCGACGAGTCGCTTCTTGTTGACATCAACACATCATCCAAGAAGTTGACTTAGAAACACCCCTTCAGTACCTTGAGGCTTGCATACATCAATGGTAGGTTTCTTGCTTCCGGCGATAGGTTGACATCACTGGCCTTCGACTGAAAGAATTTGTATGGTGTTTGACATCAAATCATTTATTCACACCATGCAAAATGTATTGTAGTACCTTGAGGGCCATTATCATTATCGGTGATTCCTCTCACGTCTGTTAACGGCTTACATCATTTGGCTGGTAATCAGATGATTTCTTCCCATGTTCGACCTCAGATCATCTATTCACATGGTTAGACTTGTACTTGAGTAAAATATTGAACAAGATTGAAGACCCCAGATCTAGTTTCATCCATCCGGGCTGCGATATTTTCAAGAGTACTAAATCAAATGTACAATGGCCTTACATTCATGGTCATCCATTCATGGGTCTATATCTGTATACGACTATATTTGTACATGTAATGAAATTTTATAAGCTGAGCATGGGTATGCCTTCCCTGAGCAAGTTCATGAGAAAAAAATCAAATTATCATGATAGATGTATTGTAATTGATGCAGGTCACCTTCCGCTTCGAAACCTCCTCTCCACATGATAAAGCATTTCACTCGACATTCATATTTATGACTTCATGCCTTAGGGGGAAACTGTTACAGGTCATTTGGGCACATCAACCCCAACTTACAGATTAGTACTATTAGGGCCCATCAAACCCTAATTCAGTTGTTAAATGCCCTAAATGAAGTCAACCATTAGAATGCTTCCTTCCCAAGAGATTCCATGACTGAGATTATCCGAAAGCTGCATCTAAGAAGATCAGTGCAGGAAGGCCTTCATCAAGGTGCATTGTAGTGTAGTCCAGTACACTACTTGGGTGCTATGCAATGCACTTGAGCCCTATTTGGCTTGCGCCAGGCGAATTCGAGCGAAATTGCATTGGGGTTTAGGAATATTCTTATCCATTGGATGCATCTAGAAGCTTCCCAAGTTTATCTACTCCTTTGGGCTCTAATTTGGATGAGGTATGGAGTTAAGGAACATCAATCCCTTTATCCCTTCCTCCATGGAACTAAATTCTAAGTTTTGGAGGGCATTCATTATCACCATTTATGGCATAACTTCCTTCATTCACCAATAAAAAGACCACTCATCTAAGTGATCAGGGGCTAGAAATCATTGAATTATAGGGAGATACTGTTAGTATGAGACTTGAGTTGGCTTCAAGTATTGTAATGATGTCAAAATGTCTTGCTTGTTATGAGGAGAGGATGGGATTGAACTGGAGGAGTGATACTGAATCAAGTAAATTGGGTTGTAGCTCTTCCTTTTACTAATAAAGTGTTCAAAGATTTTTCCATATGTCTGTATTGTTCATTGATGCTTTCATATGTGTATTATGAACTTGATTTCATTATATGTTTAATCAATAGATCATTATCATATGCTTTGATCGGTTTTTGTCTTCTGTCTGTGTGTAGGTACTTTTCAAGCAGATTAAGTACAGAAAGGGGCGACAGAATTGGTCAAGGGAGATAAGGAGTAAGAAAAAGCTACAGGTAGGCTTCTTTTCTGTCTTATTTAATCTATTGGTTGTAGAAAAATTAGAGAATGCTTTGCACTATTGTTTCTAGACTTAGCTACTAGTCTAGGGGATTAAGCGTTTATCCAAAGACACTAAAACTTCCCAAAACATCTGGTCGTAGTTCGAAAGCATTCTGATCACTTTGATTTTTGATCTTCCATAAGTTGTCTTTGTCCTGTGTGTGTCTTTGGAGCCACCTGGATCATAGGGGCCAGCAGTAATCACAGTTCTGAAATAAGCAAAAAGAATAGAAAAATCAGGATCCTCAAGGACGGATCAAAACACCATTTCAAAAAAACTACACACAAGGCCCTGAAGATGATGAAGAAGAAATTGTTGAGGCTAATCACTTCTTTGAGGAAGATGAATCACCTACATTTTTACTAGGGAAGGTTAGTTTTCTCAGGAATCAATAACACTAAGTGATCAGCAGCTTGTCCTTGCCAACAATGATTTATGGTCAATGCAGACCGAAGAGTATCAAAGGGGATATTGGAATGCACTCAATCATTTGAAGAAACAATACAACTTGAGGAGAAAAAAATGTCCCTATCACACTACATCAAAAAAGGAAGAATGTTCAAAAAGATACACCAGGTAAAGAAGCAGCTCCTGTACATCAAAAAAGAGAAAAATAAATTGTCATTCTGAGTGGGGATAAAAATAATGAAGCTTCTACCGGCAATGTGAGGAAGGACAAGGAAGTTCAAACTAAAAGTCACAAAAAGGAATCTCAAGCCAAAGGACAACTTGAAAGGAAAGACACTACAACAAAATAGGTAGACGAACAATCCAATATTTTTAGCTTAGAGAATGAAATTTCCAAATTGAAGGTTTCAATTCCTCTAACTGAACTAGTTCATACTGAAAAGTACAAATTCTAGATTGCTAAGATGTTGAAAGTAGATCAAATGTCATATATTATTAATGTTGTCGATGACGAACCTGTAATTTTATTTGGTCCAACTGTAGAGGGAAGTGCTGAGGATAATGAAGTTCCCCCTTTCTATCTTAGTTTGAAACTCCATGAGTTTATACTCCATAATGCCATGTTAGATTCCGACGCCTCACATAATCTGATGCCAAAATCTATTATGGACAAACTAAAATTAGATATTACTCAACCTTACCATGACGTGTATTCTTTTGATTTGGGGAGAGTCAAATGTCTTGGCCTTATCAAAGATCTAGTATTGTCCCTTGACCAAATCCCATCCAAAAATGTATTGATGGATGTAGTGGTCGCTGATATACCTCCATGGTTTGGCATGTTGCTTTCACGGTCTTGGGGGTCAAAGCTGAAAGGAACCTTGCAACTTGATTTTTCATATGCTACTATACCAGTATTTGGGCACTCAAAAAACTATACCAGAAGAAGAAGATGAAATTCATGATTAGTAGCAAAGAAAGACCAAATAATCACCCTATCCATGCTGTACATACCGATCTAGAGTCTTTCATTTTGTATAGTGATTTGAATCCAGTTGATGATGATAGTCAAATTGTTCAGATTTCAGAAGTTTCGGATGTCATAAGTAGTGTAAAAGAAGATTTGACTGCAGAAAAATAGGAAAATGATACTAAAATTTTGTAGCTGGAAATGTCATTCGAAGAGATTGTTGAATCAGTGCCAGAAACTCAAATTGTTGAAAGAGTAAGTCATCCTCCAGAAAATCAGAAATATCAGTCCTCTAAAATTCTGTTTCCCCATGAGGAAGGTCTTTGGACCATGGAGATTGATGGTGCATTGGGAAAGGAAGGAGTCGGAATCGGCATGTGGATTCATGGCCCCTTGCATAAGTCATGCAAAATTCCTCGAAATTTCAGATTAAGTTCTTATAAATTGGCTTTTGATTTCTCGAATAATGAGGCGGAGTACGAAGCACTGATTGTTGGCGTTAAAATTCTGAAAAACAAATTGGAGCGAAGAGAATTTCAGTTTATGGCGACTTCGAGTTAATAATTAAACAGGTAAAAGGGGAGTACCAGGCGAAGCATCCAAGGATGCGAGCTGATAGAAAGGTTTTCCTTGACATTCTTAAGACTTTTTTAGAGTATACTTTATCTTTGATCCCTAGAACTCAAAATATAATGGTTGATTCTCTTTCCACTGCAGTAAGTATGGTTAAGATTCCTACCCATTCAGGTAAGAAATATTCAATTCATGTCAAACATCACCCAGCTTTCCTTGACAATCTGAGATATTGGTAGGTGCTTTGGGACAAAAAATATATTAATAACTTTTTGCAGATGGGAGATAATTTTCTGAATTCCCATATTGATGATACATGTGATGAAGATGATCAGGAAATTGAAGCAAGAGAGGTTGAAGTGTGGGAGTTGAAAGATAATAACATTCTGTTATTACTCAGGTTTTCCCAAAAGTTGTAAGAAAGGGAAAGGAGGCCAAGGTAACGACAGACCAATCTTTTAGATACAGAATCTAGCCAATCTGTATCCAAAGAGGGCTCTCTCTTTATGATTTAGCTTTATTTTTAAAGGTATTAGGCTAGTTATGAAGTTCAATGGTTTTGTTTGAGTTTGGGTGCTGAGATTCAATAGAACATAGAGGTAAGACAGAGTAGTTCAGTCCATTGGGCTAATGGAGTCAAAGAACATGGATTTCTGGATTTGGTTTCTTAACAGAGGATGGTTTCACAAAGCAAGGTAGTCAAACAGGGAACAAATAAAGACTTGAAACAGATGGAATGGGCTCAAATGGGGAGAAGGGCAGTTGAGAATCCTTCAACCTATTTAAAGAGGGAAATGGGATGATTACTGATAAGTAGCAGTTAAGTATTCTTTAACAAATAATCAACATGAAAGAATTATGGAAATAGGAGCAATTAAGATTTCATTACTTATCCTAATTCTGAAGAAAACACATAGAACAATAATGACTTAAAACATAGTGCAATCAAGCATATTCTAAAATTAATCCTTTCTTTATCATTCAGATTGTGAAACACAGATGATATAATAAACTAAGAAAAATTTAAAACACAAGGTATAGAGGACTTATTGATCTAGTGGTTGATTCAATAAGTCTGTGATAAGTCCTCTGCTTCAATTCTTCATCCAATAGGCCATGCAACAGTTGATTCCAATAGCTCTTTATTCCAAAAATTCAACATTATAGCAAAGTCTAGGAATCCACACACAATACTCCAATGGAGGGCTATTTATGCAACAAATTATAAAACAAATATCTCATAACAGAGTGAGATAATATCTAGGATGACTAAAAATAGTTTACAAAAATAGAAACAACTAGCCTTGAAAATAGGGAAAAGATGAACTGATGTTGTGCTGGTCCTGTTTTTGTTGAATGTGCTGGAGGCAGGCCCTAGGATTCGGCTTGTAGTTGTCTTCTTCAGTTACTCTGCGCTGGCTGCCTGTCTTAACTGATACTCTTTAACCCTTGATCTGATACACTTTGACCATGTTTACCTCTGTTCATCTTTGTTTACCTTCCTGTGGTTGATTTCCCAAAATTCTCCTTTTACCAAGGGTAACCACGCAGCTTTGGATAAATACCTATTGTAGGTTGTTCTGTGCCTTCCAATTCCTTTCCTTTAGACCTTTCTGTGGCTGGTATGCTAATTTCCTGTGGAGATTGCTGAGAAGTCTTGGCAATTGATGCACCAATAACTGATTGTTTGAGATAGTTTGAAAGGTGCCTGTGTTTACAGAGGAAAACTGTATACTGCAGGTTGAATGGCCGGCTCGGAGTTCATCGTTGTAGCTTTTTTGGTCAGGTGGCGTCGAGAAAATAGAGCAGATTTTTTTTTTGCATGAGAGCGCAATATGCAGCAAAATATAGCAAAAATGACATTTTATCCTTTTATTTGACAAAACGAAGGTTTGGTAGGATTTTTTGATTTGATTGGGTGGATGACGTAAGCAGTACCAGAGTGACATCAGCGGAATCAAGATGACGTGGCAGAGGGTTAGATGATTTCAGCGGATGATGTCAGCGGATGGTGGTAAGCGGTTTACCCCGCACTACTTTTGGGGTTGGGTGGTTTTGGGCGGAGGGCGAGCAAGTAGGTGGAATGAGTGACGTGTGGCATTTGTACGGGCGGAAAACCGTCGGCGATCGTGAGTTAACGTGTGGTCAAAAGGTGGTTGCGATATTGATATAGGTCATTGGATGATCAGGCATAGATCGGACGGTTGAGGGGTGTCGGAGATGGCGGGGAGTTAACTCCCGTGGGTCCGGTGTATTTGAACACGTTTTAATTATTTCGCGGTGATGTGATTGGTCCACGGGGTCTTTGTTAATTAACCCAGATGGTTAATTAACCACGTTATCGTGCAGTGGGGGACGATTTTTAATGAATTACAAACAAACTCATTAATCCTTTTTTTATACAGCGACTATGGTTATATTTAACGGGGGCGGGGTATGTAAAATATCGGGGTAGTGTTTATATTAATATAATATGGGAAGGGTAACGATTGTTGGGATTTTTTATATAATAAAAGTTAAAAAATTAATATGAATTTATGAAATGAAAGCACTAAGCCAATGTTTGAAATTTTTACATTAAAAATTAGGCTAAAGGGAAAAGGGGTTTATATGAGAAATGCTTGCCATTTTCCTAAGTAAAATAGGGTTTTACTTAGGAAACTTTATGAAATGAGATGGATGGGAAGGAGTGGTTTATTAATGATATTAAGAACAAATCTTAATACTTTGGGGAAATTAGTGAGATCTTTAGGGAAAAGTATGAAGGGGAGTTAGTTATTTAACCTTGCCTCGCTTGAGCTGCATCAATTATAATGTTTGCCTTGTACTTGTGATAGAGATAAGATTAACACATTTAGAGACATAATCTATCACAAGTGTCATTCTGCAACACCAATCTACCTACCCTGCCTACTTTGGCCTAGCATTTTTTCTTCTTTATTTGGGTGCACTTAGACTGGAAAACCCTTATCAACTTTCCTTTTCTTTTCATGGTAAGCCTACCTAAGTCTGCACTTATAACATCCAAGGGCTCAGATTAAACT
This sequence comes from Pinus tabuliformis, assembly GCA_031772625.1. NCBI lineage: Eukaryota > Viridiplantae > Streptophyta > Pinopsida > Pinales > Pinaceae > Pinus > Pinus tabuliformis. The sequence continues at coordinate 89,803,639 of CM062814.1, read as the reverse complement.
GTTGAGCTCCTTTTTATTTACTCTACCTATCTACTTATCTACCAAGATTAAACAGTTTGGTCAGATTTTATTCTCTATCTTTAAAACAGGAAATTCAAATATGAATGAGCCACAATTAAGTTGTTTGGCCATTCATCAATTGTGGCAAAAGTTTAACAAGCTGCACACAATTGTTTATTACAGAAAATGAAAAATTAGTGGCATTTTGGACTTGCACACTTTCCTAGTTTGTCTTTCTTTGGGGTTCATTTCTTTCACTTTTTTGACCATTTTATTCTTTTTTTTACCCTTTGATTTTTCTTTTAGGGCATACCCTCTTTGCATTTTTTACATTTTTGATCTTTTGATAATATAGAAACCTTTGCAACAAGGAAAGGAATGAACATATTACAGAGCTCAACAAGTCAATCATGAAATATGACACCTATTGGTATAGGAGTATAACACATTCCACAAGGTCTTCTACCTTTGGAAGAATTATTTGATCCTGATGATGTTTCTAGAAATCCCACCATGGTCCCTACAGAAAAAGGTGTTGAGGATGTAAACATTGGCCGAACAGATAAGCCCAAGATGGTAAAGTTATCAAAGTGTCTATCTCCTGAGATCAAAAGTAAGTATATTGCTTTCTTGACAGAGTTTTCTGATGTATTTGCTTGAGACTATTCAAATTTAAAGGAGTATGATAAAAATATCATTCAGCACACTATATCGGTCAAACCTGATCAAAATCCATTTCGCCAGAAGCTGAGGAGGATTAATCCTAAGTTGCTACCATCCATCGAAAAAGAGGTGAATAGGCTTTATAAATATGGTATTATAGTTCCTATTCGATTTTCTCAATGGATGTCCAATCTTGTGCCGGTGAGAAAGAAGACCAGGGAGATTCACCTTTGTATCGATTTCAGAAATTTGACCAAAGTTTCATTAAAGGACAATTATCCCCTGCCAAAGATGGACCATATCCTACAAAGGGTAGTTGGATCTTCCAAAATGTCATTGCTTGATGGATACTCAGGCTACAATAAGATTTTAGTGCACAAGGATGATCAGCTGAAAACAACCTTCACAACACCATGGGGTACATTTATGTACGCCAAAATGCCATTTGGATTAAAAAATGTAGGGGCGACATTTCAGCATACCATGGACATTGCTTTTGCCAACGAAAAGTATGTTTTTTTGGTTATTTATTTATATGACCTCATTGTTTTCTCTAAGTCTGATGAAGAATACTTACATCATCTAAGAATTGTCTTTCAGAAATGCAAAAATTTTGGCATTTCACTAAATCCTAAAAAGAGACTATTTTCTATGGAGGAAGGAAAGTTGTTGGGGCATATCATTTCCAAGGATGGTATTCACATCAACCCCGCTAGAGTTGAAGCAATCCTAAAGCTTGATTTCCCTAGGAATAAAAAAGAGATTCAGTGATTCAATGGGAAAATGAACATTTTAAGGAGGTTCATCCCAAACCTCGCTGAACATTTGAGATGTTGGAAATAATACTGAGAGGTGGGGGGTGAATCAGTATTATTAAGTCAATAATATTTCATTTCACAATCTAATTCATATACGCTACTTCAGTTAATGAAACTTGTGTATATACGCAACTGTATTTAAGGCAACTAGCATATACCCTGCAAACTTATAATTTAGTTAATTCATCATATGTTGATCTTTAATCTGTGCATCAGAACCATATAAATAGTAACCAGGTGCAGTAAAAACAGAGTAGACAATCACACACAAGAACACAAGATATAAGGTGGAAACCCAATGTGGGTGAAAACCACTTGCTGCAATCGTCTCTATCTTCTTTTAATAAGAAACTTATTTTTACAATTTTTCTGTACTGGTGCAGTCTTATACCAGTACGCAGGCTTCAACCTGTAGAAGGCTACAACCTTCTCTCATTCTCCAGCTTCTCCTGGAAGGGAGCTACAACCCCCTAGCTCTTGTACTAGCTGATGTGTTTACTAGTACATAGGTGCTGACCTACAGAAGGCTACAACCTTCTCTTTTCTTCCAGGGACCACGTTTCATAAATTTTCAGACTGGATCCATCAACATCATCAATCAAACATCAAATATATCTGCATCAATCAATCTCCTTTGCACCAACCAAAACTGAATCACTTCTCAGAATGTTGTAACCAGAATATAGTAACAGTAACCAGAACCCAAGCTAGAACCCAGAACACTGCAATAGCAAATAGAAGTAGCTAAAGCATATATGCTACTTCAATATGTTGAACTTGCATACATACGCTGTTTTCCCAAGGCGAACCTACGTATACGCTGTTTGGATATGCAGAACCAGCGTGTATACACGCCTTTGCTAAAGTGAACCTGCGTACAAATCTGTAAATGATGATTTAAGCTTTACAACAATTCCAGACATCAGTTATACCCAGATCATCATATTTACAGATTACAACATGTGCTAGTTATTCAGATAAAAGATCAAAACCACACAAAGATACTTCTCTTCAAGCCTTAAGATCTTGACCCATCAATAGAACTTATCCTTCATCAAGCGCTCAGGTTCATCCTTGATTCAGATCTAGATGTGCACCATAACCCAATGACCTGTATTCTAGATCTTGCTCTTCATTAGATATTCAATTCATGAGTGCCTTTGCCTAATGATCTTCTCCTCCTTTTATAGTCTTAGGCCTTACTCAATACCATGGTCCAAAACCACTTAGAAGCAATACCTGGGGTCAACACTTCGGACAGGATACATTGGACCAATACCATGGATCAAATACCATGGACCAAAACTAAGTTTTCCAACATGTACACACCTTTCTTTGCATGAAAGTGCATGTGTACTCTATACGCACCTTTTGTTCAATGAACCCGCGTGTACACGTGACTTAGACAATGGGGACATGCATATACATCTCTTTATTCATTCTATGATCCTGAACTGTGATTTGTCATCTGTGTGAGTTACCATCAAGGATAGCCCCTGTGTCATAGTGCCAAATCTATATCATAATTCCAAAAATCTCCCCCTTTGGACTTGATGGAAACCCCAAGTCACTCTCCCCCTTTTTCATCAAGGGCAAAGGGTTATGCTCCCCCTGAGTACATGCTGAATTCTCTGATATGCTGAAGTGTGTTGTCCATGCTCCCCCTGAATATAAGCAAGGTCTGCAAAAAGATGACTTTATACATACATTATAAATGACCTTCCTATCACCAATGACTCATACATACATCCATCTCCCAACCAAGTGGGGATATATCAATTTTGACTCATCCACCCAACCAAGTGGGTTCATACCAAATGTTTATACATGTCAAAACAAGAACATTACATCATCCATCCCATGCATAGTGGGGAAACAAGATAGGTCATTTCATGACCTTGACAATAAAAGATATACATGACATAGAGACCAAATATCTAAAACAAGACTATGATAGTTATCAACAACTATCATCAGTAGCATCTGTCAATCGCCATCTAGACCAGCAATCATGATCTCCCCCTGAACTTGTTCCACCAGAATAAAAAACAACTATGAATTTGTACCAAGATCTTCTAAGATAATGCCAAAAATGCATTACTATAAGTATATGCTCCCCCTGAACCTGTGCCAAATGATCTCTATCAGACCTATATCAGACTCCTTTCATACATTGTTTTTCTTCAACATATATGCGACTGTATCCACAACAACCTGTACAACCACTCTTCTCTGAAGTAGATAAATTTTAACAGCAAGATGATGCATCAACTACTCCCAGCTTCTGTCTGAGATATTCAAATGTCTCTCTGGGCAGTGGTTTGGTGAATATATCAGCAACCTGTTCTTTGGAGGGAACATACTCCAATTTGACCTTTTGTTCAAGCACTTGTTCATGTAGAAAGTTATATTTCATGGGTATGTGCTTGGTCTTGGAATGCATGACTAGATTCTTTGAAATACTGATTGCACTTGTATTATCACATAGAATTGAGATGGGTGGAGTACATGTGATCTGAATGTCTTACAATGTTTGCATCATCCAAAGGAGTTGTGTGTAGCAAGATGTAGCAGCCACATATTCTGTTTCAGCTGTAGATAATGCAATTGAACTTTGTTTCTTGTTGAACCAAGACACTAATCTGGAACCCATATAGAATGCACCACCACTAATGCTTTTTCTGTCGTCCACGCTACCTGCCCAATCTATATCTGTATATGCATGAAGTGTAAGATCGGTGTCCCTAGGATACCATAAACCAAAATTCTAAGTTCCTTGAAGATATTTGAAGATCCTTTTGAACGCCTCAAGGTGTGATTCCTTTGCATTTGCTTGGAATCTTCCAACTATTCCCACTACATGCATGATGTCTGGTCGGGTACCTGTTAGATAAAGCAAACTACCAATCATGGATCTATAGGTTGGTTGATGTACTACTATTGATTCATCATTTGAGCTGAGACTACATCCTGTTACCATGGGGGTACATACTAGTTTGGATTCTTCCATGCTGTATTTTTTTAAGATCTGTTTGAGATACTTGGTTTGTGATAGAAAAATACCATCTTTATTTTGTTGAACTTGTAGGCCGAGAAAATATGTGAGCTCACCAAGCAGGGGCATTTCAAATTCTTACTACATTACCAAAGCAAAGCTTTGACTCATGGCTTATTCATTGCTACCAAAAATGATATCATCAACATATACTTCGAGTATTAGCAATTTATCATTATTAATCTTTGTATATAGATTGCTATCAGCTGATCCTTTTGAAAACCCTTATTGATGGAGGTATTTGTCAAGAGAGTAATACCAAGCTCTTGGAACTTGTTTTAGACCATAGAGAGCTTTTCTAAGTCTGCATACAAGTTTTGGATCATTTCCAAGGATTAATCCATCTGGTTGCTCAATATATACTTCTTCTTCTAAGTCTCCATTAAGAAAGGTAGATTTTACATGCATTTGGTATACTTTGAATTTCTAAAAACTAGAAAGAGCAAGGAACATTCTTATGGCTTCAAGTCTAGCAACAGGTGCAAAAGTTTCTTCAAAATCTATACCTCCTTGTTGAGGATATCCTTTACAAACAAGTTTGGCCTTGTTTCTCATAACTTCACCATTTTCATTCAGCTTGTTTTTGAATATCCATTTGGTTCCTATGATATTTTTATCATGAGGTCTAGGAACTAATTCCAAAGTATTATTCTTTTCAATTTTTTCAAGTTCTTCATTCATGGCCTTGACCCAACATGCATCTTTGCATGCTTCATTTACATTTTGAGGTTCAATGGAGGAAAGCAATGCTAGATAGCTTGAAGCTTCTATAATAGTTCTTCTTGTCTGCACACTTGCCTCTTTCTATCCCAAAATTTGAGTCTCTGGATGATTTTTTTGAACATATCTAGATGGAGTCTTTTCTTTTGCTGTCATCTATTCTTCTAGTGCTTCAATGGTTTCTTCTTCTTCAGAATTAGTCTGAATTGATGTGGAAGGATAATCGTCATCTTCTCCACAATCTTCGGTTTTTACCTGCTTTGGATTTTTGCCTGCTTCATCAACCACAACATCAATACTTTCAATAATTTTCCCAAGTCTTTTATTATAACACTTATATCCTTTACTTAGGGAAGAGTAACCAAGGAGAATTCCTTCATCTACTCTGGGTTCAAACTTGCCAAGTTTTTCATCAGTGCTGTTGATGTAACATTTGCTTCCAAAAACTTTGAAGTATTTTACAGTAGGAGTCTTACCATACCAAATTTCATGTGGAGTTTGAGTGTTGTTTACCCGAACGTTTTCTTTGTTGAGGATAGTGACGACAACAAATGCATCTTCACCCTAGAAGGTTGTAGGAGTTCTAGACTCATCTAGCATGGAACACGCCATTTTTTGAACAGTTCTGTTCATCCTTTCTACCACTCCATTTTGCTGAGGAGTCCTTGCGGTGGAGAATTCTCTTTTTATTCCATGTTCTTCACAAAAGTCGAAGAATTCATCTAAGGTAAATTCCCCTCCTCAATCTGATCTGAGACATTTGATTTTGCGATCTGATTCATTTTCAACCAAAGATTTGAAGGCTTTGAACTTTTCAAATGCTTCATCTTTATGCTTTATGATTCCTATCCAACACATTCTGGAAAAATCAACAATGAACAATATAAAGTATTCTTCTCCACGAGGTGACTTTTTCCTTGATGGACCACATAAATTAGTATGAAAAAGTTCAAGAGGCTTACTAGTTGATCCTTCCTTCTCTAGGAAATGTGCTCTGGTTTGCTTACCAAATTGACATGACTTGCATATTATATTTTCTAGAATGTTGATATCAGGAAGATCACGAACAACCTGGAATTTGCATGCTTTCCTTATTTGTGGGAAGCTTAGATGCCCCAATCTTCTGTGCCATAGCCAGTGTTCATCATTTTTTCTTAGATAGCACTATTGTTGTCCTCCCTTGAGTATGTATAAGTTGTTTGGAGTTATTATGCCTTTGATCATGGTTTCTCTTGTATCAAGCTCATGAACAACACATCCATTTGATTGAAATACTACTTTATTTCCTTGATCACACATTTGACTGACACTCAACAGGTTATGCTTTAGACCATCAACATACATAACATTCCCAGCTTTAACCTTTTCTTTTAAGAGAACAGAACCTTTACCTTTTATGATAGTAGGAGTGTCATTTCCAAATGAGACCTTCTTTTCTTTTTCTAAGGCATTGTATCACTGAAGTTTATATTTATCACCTGTCATCTGTTTCGAGCATCCACTATTGATGTACCACTGATTCTCTTGTCCTTCTGCACACAGGGCTATACCACATCTTTTTCTTTGTGGTTCTTTCTTTCTCCATATTTTGGGACTCAATGAAGTTTGCTCATTCTGAGATGTTTCCCGAAATTTACTCCTGCATTCAGAATCTTCATGTCCGAAGCTGTTACAGATAGAGCATTCTATTTCATTTTCAAGGAGCGAAAAGTTATTGTAGGTCCTTTTCATGATCCTTGTCACATTCCTTTGATTTCGTGCTTCTCTATTCATGATGGTTTTGTAGGAAACACATTTAGAAGCTTTGTGTCCAAAGCTATGACGTGAAAAACATTTGCCATTAAAGAAGTTTCTGCGATTATCGAATCTACTGAACTAGTGATTATATTTTCCATTGACATTCATTCTTGATGCAAATTGAGTATGATTTACCTGAGGTTGGTTGTAACCTCTGTTCATCCTTGAAGTAGATTGAACCCGCTTTACTTGGTGAATTGCTTTATGCCTTTGCTGACTATTGTCAAATTGTTCACTGCTCTTTGCTGCATCAAGATAGCTTTTTATGGAGGTTGACGGCTTTTTTTCTTGAGATGTTTCTTCAATATATCCAAGACCTGTCTTTATCAGAGGATAATGTTGTAATTTGATAATTTCATATAAAGTTTCTGATCCTTTAGCAAATCTGAGATTGAGAGCTTTTGTTTTCTCAATATCTTTCCTTAGACCCACAATTTCACATTCTAATTTTTCGTTGTGTTTTTCCCTTTCAGCAAGTTGGAATGTCAGAGTATCTATAATCATATTCTTTTCTTCTAAACATATTTTGAGTTTATATATTTCTTCATAAAGATTATCTTCATTTAAATCATCCAAGAAATCATCATCTTCAAAAGCCATCAGAAGTCTATAGTCATTATTATCTTCATCACTATTTGATAAACCATCACTATCTTCATGCGTATAGTAGCTCTTCTTACTTACACTTTGTTTCCTATTCCATTTTGTTGATTCCTTACCTTTATCAAGCTTATCTTTATGAGGACATTTGGCAGCATAGTGACCGACTCTTCCACAAGCAAAACATTTGAAAGGTAGTTTACCTCTGAATCTTCCAGAACCCCGTTGAAGATTCTTGACAAAGTTTGCTTCTTCCTCTTCTTCTAAAACATGTCCTGATTCATTGAGTTCTTCTCTTCCTGAAGCTTTGAATGTGGCTTCTCTCATGTCTGATGGACCTCCTTTTCTCATTTCGAAAGCAGTTAAGATTCTGTGCAGCTGTGTCATAGTGATACTCTAAAGATCCTGCTTTTCTTCTATGGCAGAAACTTTTGATTCAAACTTAGTAGACAAGGATCTTAAAACCTTTTCAACTAAAGTAACTTCTTTTATCTCTTCACCCAAGTTCTTCATGCAATTAACAATCTCATCTATACGTAAGAAGTAATTAGTTATACTTTCATCATTGTGCATTTTGAGAGTTTCATATTGAATTCTGAGAGATTGCAATTTTGTACGTTTTACCTAACCGTCTCCTTCATAGCTTAGAACGATCTTGTCCCATATTTATTTGGTGGTCTTGAGCTGCATAACTTTGACAAATACTGGTTTTGATAGACTCCCCAATAATGTATTGACAGCCTTGGCATTGGTTTCATATTGCTTTTTACCTACCATATCTGTAGGAATTGCTAATGGAAATGTATATCCACCTTCTAAGATTTCCCAGACATCTGTTCCAAGAGATTGAAGATAGGTTGTGGTTATAACCTTCCAATAGACGAAGTTGCTCCCATCAAAGATTGGTGGTCTAATGGATCCCTCTCTTTCTTAGTTACTCATGATGATAGATCTTCCTTCAAGCGATCAAGCTTCTTCTGAAGGACCTGCTCTGATACCAATTGTTGGAAATAATACTGAGGGGGGGGGTGAATCAGTATTATTAAGTCAATAATATTTCATTTCACAATCTGATTCATATACACTACTTCAGTTAATGAAACTTGCATATATACGCAATTGTATTTAAGGAAACTAGCGTATACCCTGCAAACTTATAATTTAGTTAATTCATCATATGTTGATCTTTAATCTGTGCATTAGAACCATATAAATAGTAACCAAGTGTAGTAAAAACAGAGCAGACAATCACACACAAGAACACAAGATATAAGGTGGAAACCCAATGTGGGTGAAAACCACCTGCTGCAATCGTCTCTATCTTCTTTTAATAAGAAACTTATTTTTACAATTTTTTTGTACTGGTGCAGTCTTATACCAGTATGCAGGCTTCAACCTGCAGAAGGCTACAACCTTCTCTCGTTCTCCAACTTCTCCTGGAAGGGAGCTACAACCCCCTAGCTCTTGTACTAGCTAATGTGTTTACTAGTACGTAGGTGCTGACCTACAGAAGGCTACAACCTTCTCTTTTCTTCCAGGGACCACGTTTCATAAATTTTCAGATTGGATCCATCAACATCGTCAATCAAACATCAAATATATCTGCATCAATCAATCTCCTTTGAACCAACCAAAAATTAATCACTTCTCAGAATGTTGTAACCAGAATACAGTAACAGTAACCAAAACCCAAGCTAGAACCCAGAACACAACAACAACAAATAGAAGTAGCTAAAGCATATTTTATTAGGTATACGCTACTTCAATATGTCAAACTTGCGTACATATGTTGTTTTCCCAAGGCGAACCTGCGTATACGCTATTTGGATATGCAGAACCAGCGTGTATACGCGCCTTTGCTAAAGTGAACCTACGTACAGATCTGTAAATGATGATTTAAACTTTACAACAATTCTAGACATCAGTTATACCCAGATCATCATATTTACAGATTACAACATGCACCAGTTATTCAGATAAAAGATCAAAACCACACAAAGATACTTCTCTTCAAGCCTTAAGATCTTGACCCATCAATAGAACTTATCCTTCATCAAGTGCTCAAGTTCATCCTTGATTCAGATCCAGTTGTGCACCATAACCCAATAACCTATATTTTAGATCTTGCTCTTCATTAGATATTCAATTCATGAGTGCCTTTGCCTAATGATCTTCTCCTGCTTTTATAGTCTTAGGCCTTACTCAATACCATGGTCCAAAGAATCAATACCTTAGACCAAATACCTGGGGTCAACACTTCGGATAGGATACCTTGGACCAATACCATGGATCAAAATAGCATGGACCAAAACTATGTTTCCCAACATGTACGCGCCTTTCTTTGTGTGAAAGTGCGTGTGTATGCTATACGCGCCTTTTGTTCTACGAACTCACGTGTACACGTGACTTGGACAATGGGGAACATGCGTATACCTCTCTTTCTTCATTCTATGATCCTAAACTGTGATCTATCATTTGTGTGAATTGCCATCAAGGACAACACCTGTGTCATAGTGCCAAATCTGTATCATAATGCCAACATGAGAGATATAACAGACATGCTGAAAAAAGAAAGCGAGGTAAGATGGTTTGAAAATGCCAAGAAATCATTTAATGCAGTCAAATTTTCCTTTTCTACTACTCCTACTTTAATCAGTCCCGATTACACTTCAGATTTTATTATATTTTCATTCACCTCCGAGCATACTGTAACATTTTTCCTAATGCAAAAGAGAGATCAGAAAAATGAACAAACTATAGCTTTTTTCAGTCGGAAAATAAAGGATGCAACACTTAAATACAACATTATTGATAAGAAGGCTTTGGCTTTGGTAAAAGTGCTAAAATATTTCCGAGTATATATTCTGCATTCTCATACTATAGCCTATGTTCCAACAGCAGTAGTAAAGGAAGTCCTTATGCAGACTGATCCAGAAGGTCGGAGAGGAAAATGGATAACATCAATGTTAGAATACAATATAGAAATAAAGCCAACAAATCTCATTAATGGATAGGGTTTAGCCAAGCTCATGGCTGAATCGAATTTGCATGAATTAAACATTAACTTTATTGTTGCTCTCACCAATGAAGAAACAAAAGAATCACAGCTACAGGTGTCAGACATGTTTAGTTTATCTCCATGGTACTCCGACATAGTTTATGTCTTGCAGCATCTACATCCTCTGCATGAAATGACCATAGATAAAAATAGATCCTTAAAGTTAAAACCTTCCAAGTATTGTATTACTGATGGTGTTTTATTTTGAAAAGATCCAGGTGGTGTATTGTTGATGTGTTGTTGAAAATCAAGCTAAGGATGTGATGACTGATTTCCAAAAAGGAGATTGTGGAGGCCATTTATTTTGGAAAACAACAACTAACAAAATTTTGAGGGCTAGTTATTATTGGCCTACTCGTTTTTCTGATGTGTACAAAACAGTAATGAGCTTCCATGAGTGCCATATTTTTCAAGGGAAAAGAAAACTTTTTCCATTGCTTTTACAACCAGTTTCGGTTTCAACTCCATTTCAGCAGTGGGTTTTTTATTTTGTTGGAAAAATACATCCTTCATCTTTTGTACAACACAAGTGGATCTTGACAGCAACAGACTACTTTACGAAATGGATTGAAGAAATTCCAACCATGCAAGCTACTGATTTTGTTGTTATTCAGTTTATTGAGACTAATATCTTGTCTAGATTTGGTTGCCCATAGAAAATAATCACTGACAATACTGTTTCTTTCAAGTCCAAGAAGATAGTGGAGTTTTGTGAGAAGTACCATATGATGTTGGGGCATTTTACCACTTATTACCCACAAGGGGATGGGTTGGTTGAATCCTCTAATAAATCTCTGATCAACATCATTAAGAAAGTTTGAGAGGTCAATAAAAAGAATTGGGACAAAAATATCATTAATTCTTTATGGGAGGACAAAGTTAGCACTAAAAAATCCATAGGCATGTCTCCTTTTCAGTTGGTGTACAGGGTTGATACTATTTTTCCTTCATCCCATGTTGTTCGAGTCATGAAAAATTTGCAAGAAGTTGGCAACGAACCGAATGGTGTGCAATAGAGGATAAGTCAAATGATCCATTTACAACAAACTAGGGACGAAGTATTTCAAAATACTTCCAAGCTTCAGGAAAGGATTAAAAAGATTTATGACTGCAAGACCAAAGAAGACAACTTCAACATGGGTGATGTGGTTCTTCGTTGGGATGCACGGAACGAAGAGAAGGGAAAACATGGTAAGTTTGAGAATCTATGGAATGGACCTTACAGGATCTCGACTTTCAGGGGAAAGAATGCTTATGTGATGGAAGAAATGAATGGTGAAGGTTATTTTGGAGGAGAAATCAATGGTAGGTTTCTTAAGCACTACTATTCTTGAAACATTTCTGCAAATTTCCATCATCATTTTATATATCAGTTTACATTTCATGTCAGAGTGTATAGTGGATATCATAGGAGTTTGAAGCCCGTGGAGAAGGCCCCAAGACTTCTTTGATCAGTTGCTGATTTGAAGATTCAGTTTATTTTTTTTGTCAGAGTCAGTAAGTCAGTTAGTTTTAGGTTTGAGTTTAGTCTTTGCAATTTGACTCCATGCCCAATGGATAAGGCTACTAGGTCTGCAGTGTTCTTGACACCTCCTATGGAGCTGCCATCCCCAATGTAGCCAATGTTAGTGTCAGTATTTTTTTGCCTACCACCAGTGATCAAATTTTCTCTTTCAACATTTCCATTAGGGTTTAGGGCCAAGTTTTTGTCATTTTACTAGGTCATTCATTCAAAAACTTTTATCACTGGTTAGTATGTCTAGGGTTATTTTCACTTTCTCAAGAATTTTTACATGCCGGTCACTTTCATCATTCAACTGAGTGTATCATCATTATGAGAATATCATCATCATGTCAGTCATCACCATCATGATTTCACTCAGTCTAGTGTCTCCATTAGGTCATTAGGCTTTCAAGGTCACCAACACTTTCATTTCATGCATAAAATCCGACATAAGATGAATTGTGATAATAAAGTATTTTCAATAAATTCTGATTTTAGATGTAATTTCATGTTTCTATATGTAATAAGTACTTCATAGCTACAGTTTCAAAGTTCCAAAAAGAAGGTACACTGTTCAAAAGAAGATACAAAGTCCAGGTTACAAATGTCCAAGGCTGTCAGGTTCAAAAGAATGAAAGTCATATTCAAAAAAGACATGTGGGGCCCATTATCACTCAAAAGAGTATTATGTTATGTCTATAAAAGCCCAAAGAGATTCATACACATTCCATTTACACTCTTATCTCCTTTTCATTGAGCTAATTCCTCCTCAAGTGAGAAAACACAGGCTTTCCAGTCAAATTTGAAATTTTTTTCTTGGCGTTGCGCTTACAAACAAGGCACTACTTTCTAGAGGTGGTGTTGCGCACCAATGAATTGCACTACACACAGGACAAAGTATCCCATAATTTCAAAAAAACACTCAAATGCGAGTTTTCAAGCCTCTAAATCCAATTTTCTTATCATCTAAGCTTCATAATAGATATGTACACTCCTTTGCATCCCCTTTTCCTTTGGCAAAACAAACAAATGATTGTGAGTCTAGTCCTCTAGGGTTTTCTATGAATTTCATGTTTTGAGCTTGCAAATGATTAGTTGGAGCTTTGAAACCCTAAAATCACTATCCCTATACCTATATTTGCATACAACTCATCATCCCCATTCACCAACAAATCATTTCCCTTCATTCCATTTCACCTCCCTACAAACCCTAGCCCTAATCTATCAAATTGGTCAATTTCCCTAGCTAGGACTGTGTTTAAATTTCCTAGCTCATCTCCCTCATTCATTTCCCTTCATTTAAATTCCTAAGGATTCCTAAAACCCCTATCCATCTCCAAAAATTTCCCTACTCCCATCTCCCTTCCATAACTCCCTCATTTCACCACCTCAATCACTTTTCACTATTTTTTCTCCTATCCTATCATCAAGGGTTTCAAAAATGGATGGAGACTCTTCACCATCAGAGAAACGAAAACATCATAAAGGGGGGAAGATTCTGAGGCATGAGCTCGCAAATTGCAATGAGATCAGTTTTGCACCATTCATAAGACAATGCTTTGAAGATGTCAACTACCTAGGGTTTTGTCAAAGAGTGGGAGAGGTAGGTTTTCATGAGCAGGTCACTGATTTGATAACCACCAATCTCAAAAGGAGAAAAGGCCACCATTGCAAGGGTTGATTTTAAATTATCATTTGATTCCATCTCTCTTGCCACAAGGATACCAATTAATGGGGAGTATTGCTTCAAAGGCATGAGCCTAGACCTTGAGCAATACAAACCCTTCTTGAAATCACCCTACAAAGAGGCTCATTCACACATCATTCCATTCAGATACTTGTCGTAAAAGTATGCACCATTGATGAAGGTTGTGATGAAGTTTTTCACTTGTGAGGGGACTTTTTCCAGGTTGTATCAATATCACATTAGGTTGTTCATGCACTTCACAGTTGTGAAACCTCTTAACTTGTGTAACTACTTGTGTATAACTGTCATCAAAATGTATGTAAAATGAAAAACCATGAGCATTACCCTACCCTTTTCCACCAAATTTTGATAAATTTTGTAGGCCTCCATTAGTTGGCAAAAAAGAACATAGCATGGGATACCTTTATTAAAGTAGCCTTGTAGAGGCATGAAACTACTTCACCAAGCTAGCACCAAGACACATCAGCACAACCTATGGCGGTAGGGCCATCAAAAAAATCATAGGAGGTTTCCAAGGCACCTAGACCTAAGGTGATCAAAACAAACCAAAGAGGAAAAAGACTTGTGTTTGCTCCTCAAGTTAAGGAAAGGGCCAAGCTTTCTACATTAGCACAACAACGATCACATTTGCAGGATGAGGAGCTAATTGAGCATGATTTTCACCTAGTTGACTTGGACGCAGACGATATCATTCAAACTTGAAAAAATCTATCAAAGAGAAGGATTCCAAGATCGTGGAGCTCCGGGACAATTTGGAAAGGTCCAAATTTATCATTTCTTTTCTTGAGCAAGAAAAAAGTCAACTCAAGGTCAAACAACTAATGATGGAAAAAAGCAATTCAAGATGTTGAGGCAAGTGGTCAAAGGTAAAGCAGTGCTAGACCATAATAAGCATGATGAATAGGACAAGCAGGTTTGAAGGAAGAGGCCTAGGACAATGGGTCTCAAAAAGGCATTGCAGAAAGAAAGAGACCAAAACCTACTAGTAAAGGATTTGAGCAGCGAAGACAAAATTGCTATGGAAATCAATGAAGAGAGGAAATTTTGCTTAGAAAAATTCAATGGCCATCTAGACAAGCTTCTTGACAAGGCTAACAGGGATAACCAGACGTTGAGGCACATGGCCCACCACTACCAAACCAAAAATAAGATTTGCAATATCAAGGTCAAACAGATGCAAAACAAGCTAAAGGAAACCCTAAAAGCAAAATATGAGAAGGAACAATTGAATATTCTTTCTGAGGCATCCATGATATCATAGTACACCTCATTTGGCACTTCTGGACCAATTTTGGGATTTTTTTGAGCATTTTTGGTTTTTGGTGAAAATTGGTGCAAATTCAGGAAAATGCACTAGTTCCCTTTTTCCTTAGAGCTCTAAATGACAAATGGTTTGAATTTTTGGAAATATGATGACCTCCTCTCAAAACCCATTTCCTCATATTTTTCAAATAGGGCTCAAATTTTGGTCAAAAATCAACATTTTGTCCCTCTTTTTGACAGGGTTTGCACCTCTGGAGACACCTTGGGAGAATGAGTTTTTGGAGGCCTTCCCATGGGTCATTTTAAAATATTAAAGATGTCATAGAAACTAGACAGACAAGGATAGTTTACCATTCTTTCATATTTCAATGTTTACTTCAAGAAGAGACCTAAAAATGGCCTCAAACTTGGCGCTGCACTTCTCTAATTTTCTGAGATTTTAATTAAAATTTTCACTATGTAATTTCTCAAGTTTCTAGTTCGATATGGGTAAAGGTAAAATTGGTGAAGTAAATGAATGATAGAGTCAAACTAAATGTAAATATGATTTATTAATGTATGTATAGTCATTTTTTGATGTAAATTGAGCTTCATTTATGAGGGAAGTTGCAGTCAAAGCTAATTGTAGAATTTGTTTCAACCTCCCTAGACATTAGGGTTTGGTTGAAACAACTCATGTAACCACTCATAGAGTCATGGATTAGACCTCTAAGCCTAAGAAGAAGTTGATTTTGGTATTTATATATCATTTTCTCAGTCATTAGATTGGTTGGACATCTGAGGAGAGAACCATTGTAGCTTGTATTTGACATTTTTGGAAATCAAAGGACACAGTTTGTAGCTATTATTTAGGAATTCTTGTGCAGTAAGTTTATGATGTTGTTTTTCCTCTGTTATTACTTTATATGAATGATATTTAGCTTCCTTTTCCATTCATCATCTCTTCAATAGTTTTCCTTGCATTTGATAAACTGAATTCTTTTCACTAAGCTATGTTTTGATGGAAAATTATTATACGTTATTTTCACTCTTGTTTAATGAGTTTCATTCTCATTAAGACCTTCATGCTTCTTCTCAACACCATACTACACCGGAAAAACCTAAAATCCATCACAAAAGTGCTACTACCTTTCTCCTTCATATCTTTGTTGTTGTAACCCTTTGATCCTCTGACCTAGCTACTTGGTTTTTCTCTCTTATCCAGCAACAAAACCCTAAATTTTCCGAAACCCACTTGAGCTTAGCTATCTAGCCTAAAATTTTTTATCATTGAGTCATCTCTTGGCTTTGATTCCATAGAGATATCCCTCTCTTGTTTGGTAGGGCTATCTACCAAACTGAAAGCTTGGTCTGTGGTTACCTCCCTCGATCTCCTCATCGGCCTGGGACAATGTGGAGGATAACACTACTCACTAATGTCCAACCCTTAATATGACTGAAAATTAGATACATATAGACCAAATAACAATTTCCCCTCTCTCAGGGTCAAATCCTTAAGTTTAGGAACTTATTACATGAAGTGCTGAACAAACCCTAATTTCTAGGGAAGTTAAAACAATTCTTCCTTTTAAACTTTGACTAAACTGCTCCTCATAAATGAGGCCTAAAATTACATGAAAAATACCCTAACAAGATTATTTACCTTCTATTACATCATTTAAACTCATAAAAGAAGTATTACATCAGAAAATTTTGAATTAGACTGAGCAAACTGAGAAAAATGAGTTCCAGGCAAAAACATAGCAAATTGCTTTGTAAATATAGTGTGCACGGAGAAAACGTAGCATGCTTCTTGTAAGTAACTTTTGGAGGGGTTTCCGAGCACCAAATTAAGATCTGAAAAACGTTCGAGAAATATATTCCTGTCTACTACACTATAGAATCTTCAAGCACTGAAGCATACTACTTCTAGACCTCCAAAAACCATTTCCCCCACAACTACTCTAAAAACGTAGCGTGCCTCTGAAAAACATGGCAGAAAGGTGATTTTTTGGTAAATTTTTTACTTTTTGACCTAGCAAAAGCTACTGACATGGATCTCTGGTTACATAACTTCAATGTGTAGGTAATAAGTAATCAAGAAATGAAAAAATTTCGTGATTTGGAGGCCTCCAGCAAAAACGTAGTGTGGGGCATGCTACCTTTTCTACCCAAAAACTATGTATAATTTCCAAATTTGCCCAAAATCTTCAAAAAAGTAAAAAATCTGTTCTAAGTGTTTGAAATTCATTCCTTGGAGCTATGTAATGATTCTTCAAGCTACAAGTGAAGCCTCAGCCAACAACTCAAGCTTGTCCCCCTTGTTTTGTTGATTTAGGGTTTCCTTTAGTTTTCTCTTCAAGTTCTGAATTTTGATTTGGGAAACCCTGTTTATGGTGTAATAATGTATAGCCATGTTCCTTTGCAATTTTGTGGCCCTTGTGGGCCCTTTCAAGGAGCTTCTAAGTGGCAATTAACTTTATCCAGCAAATACTCCCTATATTTCTCAAAATCTTGTTCAATGGATTTGTTAATGTCTTGATGCTCCAAAGGTGTAGATGGCTCACTCATTTTGTCTCCTTTCCACTTCATGCCCTTGGTTCTAGGTCTCTTTAGCTTGACTTGAACTTCAGTGTCCTCCATTTTCTCTAAACAAATTACTTTCTTACCTTTGCCTAGCTCATCCTCTACACCCATTCTAGGTTTTTACATTAGCATTTTATTCACTCTGAGTTGCTTATTTTCCTGTTGCAAAAATGAAATCATGTAGTTGGAATTAGCCAAATCATCTTTCAAACCTATAATCTCAGCCTCTTTCTCCATGACAAGATGCTTCAATGATTTGACCTATTTTTCATGAATACTCTCATGGAATGATGTCTCATGGTGATATGGAGATGCTTCCCTGTCAATTGAAGTAGGCTTAGCCCTTTCCTCTCCTCTAGGAGAAAACACAAGCCTCTTCCCTTTGATATAGGTCTGAGTGATTTCTGCCCTAGGTGTCCTCTTCACTAAAAATCTGCTATATGAGCCAACCTCCCTTGGTTTGGATAATGTTGGAGGTGTACTGTGGCTAGTAGGTTGAATAGTAGAAGGTAGAAAAACTGTGGACTACATGAAGGTTTCCCAAGTGATGTTCTTCTGTTCAAACTGGTGTAGGACAATGAGTTTAATGAAAGCATGGTGGTAGACACTAGCTTGGTGATCACCCTTTCTATTTTTCACTTTATTTTCCATCTTAACTAAATTTTTGTAGAGGTAGTGAGGTAGGTTGAGAGGCTTGCATTGGTGAAGTGCATCAATAGTCTGATATGATACTTATACACTGCTAAAAAACTACCCTCACATGTAAAATATTTCATAATGAACTTCATTAATGGAGAAAACTTTTCAAGAAATAGTCTAAAAGGAAAAATACTCTTGGCAGCCTCTTTCAACTGAATTTTGATGAAAGCCATATAATTTGAAGTGTCCAAATTTGAATTTTTGAACCACTTTTCCCCACTGTTTGGTATCCCTATGGCAACAAATATTGTCTCTGATGAAATGATGAAGTCCACCCCTACAATCTTGACCTTATCTCCTCTAAGGTTTGTGGCAAATAGGCTGGTTAGTTTAGCATGATAACCCACTTGTTGGATTTTCTCACAAAACCCTAGGCAACCAACATTCTGGAAACATTGCTTAGAAAATGGTGAGGAGACCAACTCCTAAGTGTTAAGGGGTTCAAACCTTGACACTTTTCCTCCCTTTTTGTAGGTTTTCTTTTCAGTTTCCATGTTCAAATGTTGCACAACAAACTAGGTTATGAGGAATGGAGAAAAACAAAGTTTTAATTAGGGAAACTGGGGATTTAGGTTTTGTAATTTGAAGTGAGGGGAAAGAGGATTTATGGAGGGAATTAAGAAATGGGAAAAATTTTGGAGGTGGGTAGGGGTCTTAGGGACCTTAGGGAAGTGAGAAATAGGATAGGGAGTGATGGGAAGGGCAAAAAATAATTTTTACACAGTCCACGCTACCCTTTCTGCTGAAAACATAGTGTGGGGTCTAGGGTTTGCCCTAGAAGTAATGGGGATGAATAAGAAGGGTAAGAAATGATAGGGGAAATGTATATCAGCTTGAGGAAGGGTAGGAAATGTGGGGAAACTAGTTTAGCTATAGTGTGGAAACCCTAGGAGGGGGTTCCACACCTACAAATTGAAAATTTCACTTTGTTGAGGTTCTATTTGCCTTTGACATACCTGTACTAATCTGAGAAAGCATTCACACAATGAAGAAAGTGCTTGGAGATGTGTGTCAAGTGACCCTTGCAAGAAAACGTAGCATTCAGATGAAAATGTAGCAAGCAGGGTAAAAACACAGCATGAGAGTTTGAGATGCACAATAAGAGTGAGATTCAATGTTGAATGAGCCTTTTGGGCTATGGATGATCAATTGGAGTCTTTTTTACATGTGAATGATGAAAACAAATGTTTGTAATGTCTTTAAATTTTACAAAAACACATTTTCTTGTATATGTGAAAGGATGACAATATGCCCTTCCTTTTGTAGTGATATCTTCATAAATGTTTCTTGATACCTTTTATTACCTTTATTTCCTAACATGATATCTCCCTTGGTGTGAAGACTTAAGACACATAACAATGATGGCTCTTTTCTTTGAATTTGGACATAGTAATGACAACACTGGTGGAAACCCTAGACCAAGACTTATATGTTGACACTTCAACTGATCTGACACCAAAAATGACATGATCATGACAACTAATGAGAACCATGATTATTGAAGGGAGTAGTACTAACCTAGACTCAACAACCAATGATCAAATTTTTTTATTTGAAGACCTACTAAAACCATAAAAAATTTGACCTAAGACCCTAGCAAAAACTTTGAAAGAGCATATTTGATCACTGGTGACTGACATGACTGACAGACACTAACACTGTCCTTAAATTTTATGCATAAAAAGTTTGGGATAGTATGGCTTCTCCATTTTTTGGCTTTTTCATCATCATAGGATCATGTAGGACATCCACGTAATCATGATAGTATCCATAAATGAGTGTATCATCCCATGTCATCATATAATGGTGCACTGATATGTCATAGGCAACATCATTAGGAAAGTTCCAAGGTAGTCTTCCAACCATCAAATGAGATCTTATAGGTCAACATGTGGTCCTCCATGTCATCATATGTCCCCGAGTGCTTTAAGTGAGGTCTCCACTTGTCATGTCTTCATGTCATCATATGTCATCAAGTGATCTATAAGTCCTCCATGTCATCAAATGTAATGTGTTTCCATTGTTCTTCAATAGATCTAGTTAGGGAAGGGATTGTATATAAGGATTAAGGCTCCATAATTTGTCATTAGGATTAGGCATCCTTATCAATCAATAAGGGCTTGTCATCATGAGCAAGGACATCATCATTATTTTAGGGCTTTATCATCAAGAACAAAGATATAATAATATACATGAGGTTATGACATCCTATGGTTAGTTCAAGGACATCTAGGGCACTATGATAAAAGGGAATCTAGGGAAACATCATGGCTCACAAGAATTTTCCATCACAAAAAATGCCATATTGACATCAATGAAAACCTTGTCTAATAGTGCCAATATATAGTTCCGACAGAAAAACATATCTTAAAGAGTTTTGTGGAGGAAAATAAGAGAAATCATATAATTAAGTATTCATACTGAATAATTAATCAATAAAATATAGTATATGTGTGTAGAATAATTCTACACCCAAAAAAATACACATTCAAGGGATGGCAGAAGGCAACAATTAAATGATGCAAAGGAGAAAATTTAAGGAGACTGTTAAATTAACTAATCTTAGTATAGATTATAACTTTGCAATGAGTTGTCAAGGAGGTTGATACTCGAACCTAGCCTTTCCCTAACTCCTATGGTACCTTGAACATATGCAGAAAAATATTATGGAATAGTAAGGAAAGACATACATGAGAAACAATTTTTTTCAGGAAACTAAATCCATAATACTTTAATTAAATTCATGTAACAAAATTATTTACAAAAATGGGAGGGTCCTAGAATCAAAATCCAACCCCTCTATAATAAAATAAAAGTATATATAGATGTTTACAACGTTCAAGTTATTGCAAGCTTTCAGGAATAAAATCTTAATAAATAAAACAATCACTGATTTATTTGCAAGAAATGTAAGACTAGTAGAAATTCTTTTGCCTCCAAATCTGGAAATAATCCTTTAACTATTGAAATTCTGCCTTGGAATATGAATCTACTTCTTTGATTGTTGATATACTTCCTGGAAATCTAGGGTTGCTTCATAATTGTCTCCCAAAAGCTGCCAGTTGTCCTTTAATAGGAAAAATTTTCCACTTGTATTCTTCACTTGATCTTTTATTGTCTATGATCAACATATTGCTCAATTTTTACCAAATTTAATGATTTTAAAAATATTCCAGCAAGCATTCATTTGAAATAATAGTGTGTCTCCTTTTCTTTAAATGCTTTTAATGAAAGGAAAAGAATAAAGCTAAAAAATTGTACGTTAATTGAAATAAATCCCAAACTCTTTACTAAACTTATGATGTAGTGTGAAATTCATAGCCACGGTGATTGCAATGATTATATTTCTATTCTTTTTGCACTGGCATACAATTTTTCACATCTACCATAGAACTACATGCATTTGAAAATGGATATCTGCACTTGTCTGACCTACAACATAAAAATTTCACATATACTTTCACCTTCAATATTTTTCCAGAAATTCATATTCTCTGTTCAAGTATTTTAAACATGAACAAGAGAATCCATGTTTTGATTATATTATGCAATTGCCATCTTAAGACCATTTTAATCGTAAAGATGAATTCCCCAAAACTTTTATGGGTTATTAGTGCATAGTGTGAGATCTATGTACTTGATTTTTTCCATGTCCTCCTGATTTATAACGCTTTCCACAATCCTTATATAGGACATATACGCTATCACCTTTCTTTTCCTAAACAACCTTTCCAAAATTTGTTTAGAAATTTTGTGTTGATATATATGAGATCAGTCACCTGAGATTAAAGCACCCTCTTCCTTATTATCACTAGCAAAAAACATGTATGGATGATGAGAACTTATAACTAAACTTCTTATCTATTCAAATGTGTATCCTCTCTTACCGAAGCATTTTCGGATTTGAGATCTCTATACATCATATGAAGGTATTCAAATGCTTGAAAAACCTTTTCTATATAAAATCCAACTACTTGACTAACAAAGTGCATTCCTAGTACTTTATTGTCAAATTGTATGTAGATCTCCCCCTAGGAAACACTTCATAACCAGACATAAAAACTTGTCTGTCTCAAAAGGAGTATATAATGTTGATGATCTAGAAATTGTAAAATTTCCTTTCAGTTTGAGCTCTCAAATTTTTTGTATACTTTCCAGAGAACCTTTATCCATCACCTTCATCACAAATAGCATCTCATACCACTCACTAGCACCTTCTCTAGTCTTGATTCGCCAAAACATCACATGATGTTTTCAATTTTTCTTCCTTTACCAACGTTCTGCATATTCCAATCTAAATATTTTAGAGCTCTCATTTGATGTCAATCAACTCTCCATTGAATAATATGGAACCTGATATTGCTAATTACGACTATGCATAGGTGGTACCTTGTGTTGTTGCTACTTGTATAATGATGGCATTTCAAGTAAACTAGAAAATTCATTATGACGTATTCACTGGACATTTTATCAACCCAACCATTCATGAAATCTAAATGATTCCCTTTCAAAGAACCCACAAAATCTCACAAACCATTGATAATTTTGAGAACATAATTTCATGAGATCTAATTGATGCCATCTACACAAAACCACATTCCAAATTTTTGAAAGTAACCTTAGTTTCCCCAGAAAATGAGCCTGAAATTCCCTTTCTGCAAATGCTCACGAAATTTTGACCCATTTTTTATCATGATCGAACAGTGCTCCACCATTTTCCATAAGCTCACTAATCTCCATTGTAGTTGTTGGACTACCATACTTCAAGGAACAAAACCAAAGAATAGAGAATAACTATATAGAATATACTAGATTCCTCTAAATGCTGAAAGAAATTTTCATCGAATGTTGGGGTTACCTTTAAAATTTTGTTAACTGCCTATGAACGTTCAATGTTTTGAAACCCTTCAATAGATTTATTCAGCATATCATTTGGGAGTCAAAATTAGATGTAGATATGCATGGCCTTGTTCTTCTGTCAAGATTTGTCTTCTAGGACAAATGTCATCTTAATTGCTCGAATTTTTTGCTAGGTGTGATAAATCATGGTACCTAAAATAGGGTGTGGTGTGGTGAATCATTTGGAGTGATTTTCAACAGCTAGCAAACTCAATTGACACCTCCTTTGGTGCTGTAAAATTTTCCATTTTACACTTGGTGCTTAATAAACTAATCATGGGTGCATTGTAGGTTGGTAAATATTTTTGATCAAAGTGTTCCTATGATGGTTTCTCACCTTGATTTTCCATTTCCAAACTAAATTTTCATTGTCACTAAAACCACAAGTAGATTGCGGGAGGGGTCCCAAGCTATAAGTGGTTTCTTGCTTGGGGGTACTGCAATTTATCTCAGCTTTCTAGGTGATCAAAGGTGGTTTTATAAAACAACGATTGTAGTACCCCCCCATTTCATTGAGCAACTTTTGAACAAGGGGGTCCACTGTTTATCTCAACCATCAATCTTCCCTTTGAGAAATTATTATCGTTAAATCCTGAACACAATTTAAACCTATGAATATGCTCCCTTGTGGGCTCCTCTCAACTTTGAATGTTGGGTAATGGAAATGTTTGGTAAACTTTGTTCTGGTTTCTTCCTTATCTTTCCACTTGTCACATTTTTCTTTGACTCATTTATTTCGAGCAAAGGAAGAACACTGCGATCAACCAAGAATTTCCTAAGGTGAAAAACAACTAGCTCAAGGGCCTTATGTACATTTGTAGGCTCTCCATGGGACTTTATCACATATGCACCAAGTGAAGAATATAAATGGTGTTTATATTATACTCAATGTTTGTCAAGTCATAGTTGAAAGAAATGTGTACCCTTGTGGGTCCTCCCTTGATTTGATATATGTTGCACAAGACTTGTGATGTTATAATTTGACCTGTAGTTTGGTCAATGGTGGGGCTCCAACCTTGGTGAAATGTGTAGCGTGGAACCTGGGCTCTTAAGCCCGATATATGAAATTAAAGAAATAATTTTAAAAAACATATATAATATATATTTTATAAAATTTAATTTTTAATTAATTTCAAAACTTTTATTAAAAAAAGAATGGCCCAGAAAAATGCATATGAACCATATTGCCTTATCAAATTTGTATACTCTGAAAGGTTTTTCTAGGGAATAAACTGGAATTTTTTGAAAAAAATTGTAACTTTTAAAGGTGTCAAAACAAGTTACAACATCGGCTTCATCTAGGCATTTCTTCCCCCTGTGGGACATAGAGAACCTAGTAGAACAACTACCTTGATTCTATTGGGAATGGAGTCATTCCATAAGAAAATTAATCATCTGCACTCTCAAACCTACAATATGTGGCCTGAAACCTGTTCTGCACTCTGAAATCTGTAAGCTGCCAACTAAAACCAAACTATCAGCTACTGCAAGTAAAAGTAAGTACAACAATGCTTAATCCATTGGGCTAGTGGAGTCAATAGTCAACAAATTTTCTTCTTCCCATCTCCTGCAACTTATTTCACTTCAAGAAAACCAAACTACATACTGCAACTGGAATCCAAACTAAAACAATTGTTGATATAAACTAAATCAATCCATAAACTGTTGAAAATAAAACCCATTTATAAACTACACATTGTAACTAAATGATCTACTACACACTAAATCTGAAAATAACTAATTCAATCCCACACAACCTCTACCTAACTAAACTAGAAATATGCATTGTTAGGTGTAGTCATGCTTCCAGTGCAACCATGTGAGGATTGGATTAACTAGCAAACCACCTTGTATGCAGCTGAAAACTTGAAAAATATTTACAATGTGAAACTCAAATTCCATAGGAAACTGATACTTACAACTAAATTATGAAGATTTTATCCTTTTTTTATGTTTGAAATTTATGTTCATCATCAAGAAGAATAAAGATATGTTATTGAATGCAACTGACATTGCAAACCAAGGGAATCAATAACCCAGCGGAATCACCTTATAGACAAAGTGGAGCTGCCAGGTGAAGGAATTACAACCAATATCAAATGCCTACTCCTTGTTCACCAACAAAGAGTAGATCTACTCTTGATCGTTTTCTGGGGAAAGATTTATTTGTTACTTCGCTCCCCCACAACGACACAAAATGTTTTATATTTTTCTCGAAGGAAATTATTGGTTGGGAAATTGCGTTGAGAAACCAACTCGACCAAACTTTAGGTTCAATCCAATCCTCGAACCAGAAGGGGGTTCCCTCAAGTGTTACAAGGAATTTTTTAACATTGTTCATTATCACTGAACAACAAACTTTAAAGCAGAATGGCCATATCTATTATTTGTTGTAAGTCGTTGTTGATGAATATCCAATATCTGCTCAGAATAAATCCCTCTCTTGCTGAAACTTGATCAAAGTGCCAACGTCTAGTTCCGATAGAAAAAATAAATTAAAGAGTTTGGTGGAGGGAAATAAGAGAAATCAGATAATTAAGTATTCATACTGAATATTTAATCAATCAAATATAGTAGATGCATGTAGAAGAATTCTACAACCAAACAGATATACATTCAAGAGATGACAAAAGGCAACAATTAAATGATGCAGAGGAGCTAATTTAAACAGATTGTTCAATTAGCTAATCTCAGTATAGATGATAACTTTGCAGTGGGCTGTCAAGGAGGTGGATACTCAAACCTAGCCTTGCCCTAACCCCTATGTTACCTTGAACATATGAAAAAATAGATTATGGAATAAGATGGAAAGACATACAAGAGAAACCATTTTTGTCATGAAAATAAAGCCAAAATACTTTAATTAAATTCCTGTAATAAAAGTCTTTACAAAAATGGTAGGGTTCTAACATCAAAAGTCAACCCCTCTACAACAAAAATGAAAGTATATAGATGTTTACAATCCTGAAGCTATTGCAAGATTTCAGAGATAAAATATTAATAAACTCCTACCATATATAAGGATGGTGAGATGGGTTTTCGATCAGATGGACATTACAGACGGAACATTTATAATGCCAAGGAAGATAGTTATTGGGTCTTTTAAAGTTGAGGATTTAAGGAAAATGTATCATCTACCTCCACCTCAGAAGAGGTATGATACACAATTCGTCTAGAAATTCATGCAAGAGAATCTGAACCCTGCAGACTTGATTAGAGAATGGAGAAGGGACCCGAAAAAACATAAGCGAGAGGATAGGGGTATGTATTCATTAGCCTCCATTGTTGGCCCTTTCTCTCATATTGTTGTTATGTTATGTCACCTCTATGGTTATCCAAATACACAAAAATTCTCTGAAGAATGGGTGCCATTGATAGAAGCCTTTGTTGATGGCTATATCATGGATTGGGAGACTATATTATCCAACAATTTGACCACCCAAATCCGAAATTACAAACAAAAGCACAATGTTCTCGAAAGAATGACTCCTTTCTTTATGAGTTCCTATGTCATGGACGCAATTTGGATTTGTTATGATTTTCCATTTCTTGGATGGAAATGGACAGAGCAATTTCCTAGCCCTATTTCTATTTATCTTGATATCCTTTGGGAATCAAAATACCATGCTCACTTCTACAAAATATGTCATGAAGTCATGCTTGTTGGCATTATGATACAGATTTGGCACTATGACACAGGTGTTGTCCTTGATGGCAACTCACACAGATGACAGATCATAGTTCAGGCTCACAGAATGAAGAAAGAGAGGTATATGTAGGTTCCCCATTGACCAAGCCGTGTGTACACGCGGGTTCACAGACCAAAAGGTGTGTATAGCGTACACACGCACTTTCACGGAAGGAAAGGCGCATACATGTTGGAAAACTTAGTTTTGGTCTGTGGTATTTGGTCCATGGTATTTTGATCTATGGTATTGGTCCAAGGTATCTTATTTGAAGCGTTGACCCCAGATATTTGGTCCAAGGTATTGATTCTAAGTGGTTTTGGACCATGGTATTGAGTAAGGCCTAAGACTATAAAAGGAGGAGAAGATCATTAGGCAAAGGTACTCATGAATTGAATATCTAATGAAGAGAAAGATCTAGAATACAGGTTATTGGGTTATGGTGCACAGCTGGATCTGAATCAAGGATGAACCTGAGCGCTTGATGAAGGATAAGTTCTATTGATGGGTCAAGATCTTAAGGCTTGAAGAGAAGTATCTTTGTGTGGTTTTGATCTTTTATCTGAATAACTGGCGCATGTTGTAATCTGTAAATATGATGATCTGGGTATAACTGATGTCTGGAATTGTTGTAAAGTTTAAATCATCATTTATAGATCTATACGCAGGTTCACTTTAGCAAAGGCACATATACATGCTGGTTATGCATATCCAAACAGCGTATACGCAGGTTCACCTTGGGAAAACAGTGTATGTACGCAGGTTCGACACATTGAAGTAGCGTATACCTAATAAAATATGCTTTAGCTACTTTTGTTTGCTGTTGCAGTGTTCTGGGTTCTAGCTTGGGTTCTGGTTACTATTACTATATTCTGGTTACAACACTCTGAGAAGAGATTCAATTTTGGTTGGTGCAAAGAAGATTGATTGATGCAGATATATTTGATGTTTGATTGATGTTGTTGATGGATCCAGTCTGAAAATTTATGAAACGTAGTCCATGGAAGAAAAAAGAAGGTTGTAGCCTTCTGTAGGTCAGTACCTACGTACTAGTAAACACTTCAGCTAGTGCAAGAGCTAAGGGGTTTGAAGTTACCTTCCAGGAGAAGTTGGAGAATGAGAGAAGGTTGTAGCCTTCTGCGAGTAGAAGCCTGCATACTGGTATAATACTGCACCAGTACAGAAAAATTGTAAAAAGAAGTTTCTTATTAAAAGAAGATAGAGACGATTGCAGCAGGTGGTTTTCACCCGCATTGGGTTTCCACCTTATATCTTTTGTTCATGTGTGTGATTGTCTGCTCTGTTGTTACTTCACCTAGTTATTGTTTATATGGTTTTGATGCACAGATTAAAGATCAACATATGATGAATTAACTAAATTATAATTTTGCAAGGTATACGCTAGTTGCCTTAAATACAGTTGCATATACACGCAAGTTTCATTAACTGAAGTGGCGTATATAAATCTGATTGTGAAATTGAAATATTATTGACTTGATAATACTGATTCACCCCCCCTCTCAGTATTATTTCCAACAATTGGTATCAGAGTCAGTCCTTCAGAAGAAGCTTGATCACTTGAAGGAAGATCTATCATCATGAGTAACTAGGAAAGAGAGGGATCTAGTAGACCACCAATCTCTAATGGGAGCAACTTCATTTATTGGAAGGTAAGAACCAAAACCTATATTCAATCTATTGGAACAGATGTCTGGGAAATTGTGGAAGGAGGATATACATTTCCATCAGTAATTCCTACAGATACGGCAAGTAAAAAGCAATATGAAACCAATGCCAAGGTTGTCAATACATTATAGGGAGTCTGTCACAATCAAAATTTGTCAAAGCTATGTAGCTCAAGACCGCCAAAGAAATATGGGACAAGATCATTCTAAGCTATGAAGGAGACAATCAGGTAAAACGTGCAAAGCTGCAATCTCTCATAATTCAATATGAAACTCTCAAAATGCACAATGATGAAAGTATAGCTAATTACTTCTTACGTATAGATGAGATTGTTAATTTCATGAAGAACTTTGGTGAAGAGATAAAAGAAGTTACTTTAGTTGAAAAGGTTTTAAGATCCTTGTCTACTAAGTTTGAATCAAAAGTTTCTGCCATAGAAGAAAAGCGAGATCTTTAGAGTATCACTATGACACAGCTGGACGGAATCCTAACTGCTTTCAAAATGAGAAAAGGAGGTCCATCAGACATGAGAGAAGCCACATTCAAAGCTTCAGGAAGAGAAAAACTCAATGAATCAGGACATATTTCAGAAGAAGAGGAAGAAGCAAACCTTGTGAAGAACCTTCAACGGGGTTTTGGAAGATTCAGAGGTAAACTACCTTTCAAATGTTTTGCTTGTGGAAGAGTCGGTCACTATGCTACCAAATGTCCTCGTAAAGATAAGCTTGATAAAGGTAAGGAATCAGCAAAATGGAATAGGAAACAAAGTGTAAGTAAGAAGAGCTACCATACACATGAAGATAGTGATGCTTTATCAAATAGCGATGAAGATAATAATGACTATAGACTTCTGATGGCTTTTGAAGATGATGATTTCTTGGATGCTTTAGATGAAGATAATCTTTATGAAGAAATATCTAAACTCAAAATCTGTTTAGAAGAAAATAATATGATTATAGATACTCTAACATTCCAACTTGCTGAAAGAGAAAAACGCAATGAAAAACTAGAATGTGAAATTATGGGTCTAAGGAAAGATATTGAGAAAACAAAAGCTCTCAATCTCAGATTTGCTAAAGGATCAGATACTTTAGATGAAATTATCAAAGTGCAGTGTTCTCCTCTGATAAAGACAAGACTTGCATATACTAAAGAAGCATCTTAAGCATAGAAGCCGTCAACCTCCACTAAAAGCTATCTTGATGCAGCAAAGAGTAGTGAACAATTTGACAATCGTCAGCAAAGGCACAAAGCAGTTCACCAAGTAAATCGGGTTCAATCTACTTCAAAGATGAACAGAAGTTACAACCAACCTCAAGTAAATCATACTCAATTTGCTTCAAGAATGAATGTCAATGGAAACTACAATCACCAGGTCAGTAGATTCGATAATCGCAGAAACTTCTTTAATGGCCAATGTTTTTCATGTCATAACTTTGGACACAAAGCTACTCAATGTGTTTCCTACAAAACCATCATGACTAGAGAAGCACAAAATCAAAGGAATGTGACAAGGATCATGAAAAGGACCTACAATAACTTTTTGCTTCTTGAAAATGAAATAGAATGCTCTATCTGTAACAACTTCAATCATGAAGATTCTGAATGCAGGAGTAAATTTCGGGAAACATCTCAGAAGGAGCAAACTTCATTGAGTCCAAAAATATGGAGAAAGAAAGATCCACAAACAGAAAGATGTGGTATAGCCTTATATGCAGAAGGACAAGAAAATCAATGGTACATCAACAGTGGATGCTCGAAACACATGACAAGTGATAAAGATAAACTTAAGTCATACAATGCCTTAGAAAAGGAAAAGAAGGTCTCATTTGGAAATGACACTCCTACTATCATAAAAGGTAAATGTTTTGTTCTCTTAAAAGAAAAGGTTAAAGCTAGGAATGTTATGTATGTTGATGGTCTAAAGCATAACCTATTGAGTGTCAGTTGAATGTGTGATCAAGGAAATGAAGTAGTATTTCAATCAAATGGATGTGTTATTTGTGAGCTTGATACAGGATAAACCGTGATCAAAGGCATAAGAACTCCAAACAACTTATACATACTCAAGGTAGGACAACAACAGTGCTATCTAAGAAAAAATGATGAACACTGGCTATGGCACAGAAGATTGGGGCATCTAAGCTTCCCACAAATAAGGAAGCATGCAAATTACAGGTTGTTCGTGATCTTCCTAATATCAGCATTCCAAAAAATACAATATGCAAGTCATGTGAATTTGGTAAGCAAACCAGAGCACATTTCCTGGAGAAGGAAGGATCAACTAGTAAGCCTCTTGAACTTATTCACACTGATTTATGTGGTCCATCAAGGAAAAAGTCACCTTGTGGAGAAGAATAATTTATATTGTTCATTGACTATTTTTCCAAAATGTGTTGGATAGGACTTCTAAAGCATAAAGATGAAGCATTGAAAAATTCAAGGCCTTCAAAGTTTTGGTTGAAAATGAATCAGATCGCAAAATCAAATGCCTCAGATCTGATCAAGGAGGGGAATTTACCTTAGATGAATTCTTCGACTTTTGTGAAGAACATGGAATAAAAGAGAATTCTCCACCGCAAAGACTCCTCAGCAAAATGGAGTGGTAGAAAGGATGAACAGAACTATTCAACAAATGCCTCGTGCCATGCTAGATGAGTCTGGAACTCCTGCAACCTTCTAGGGTGAAGCTGCATTTGTTGCCGTCACTATCCTCAACAAAGCAAACGTTCGGGTAAACAACACTCAAAATCCACATGAACTTTGGTATGGTAAGACTCCTACTATAAAATACTTCAAAGTTTTTGGAAGCAAATGTTACATCAAAAGGACTAATGAAAAGCTTGTCAAGTTTGAACCCAGAGTATATGAAGGCATTCTCCTTGGTTACTCTTCCCAAAGTAAAGGATATAAGTGTTATAATAAAAGACTTGGGAAAATTATTGAAAGTATTGATGTTGTGGTTGATGAAGCAGGAAAAAATCCAAAGCAGGTAAAAACCAAAGATTGTGGAGAAGATGAGGATTATCCTTCCACATCAAATCAGACTAATTCTGAAGAAGAAGAAACCAATGAAGCACCAGAAGAACAAATGACGGCAGAAGAAAAGACTCCATCCAGGTATGTTCAGAAAAATCATCCAGAGACTCAAATTTTGGGACAGAAAGAGGCAGGTGTGCAGACAAGAAGAACTATTACAAAAGCTTCAAGCTATCTAGCATTTCTTTCCTCCATTAAACCTCAAAATGTAAATGAAGCATGCAAAGATGAATGTTGGGTCAAGGCCATGAATGAAGAAATTGAGAAAATTGAAAAGAATAATACTTAGGAATTAGTTCCTAGATCTCATGATAAGAATATCATAGGAACCAAATGGATATTCAAAACAAGCTGAATGAAAATGGTGAAGTTATCAGAAACAAGGCCAGACTTGTTTGTAAAGGATATGCTCAGGAAGAAGGTATAGATTTTGAAGAAAATTTTGCACCTATTGTTAGACTTGAAGCCATAAGAATGTTCCTTGCTCTTTCTAGCTTTCAAAAATTCAAATTATACCAAATGGATGTAAAATCTGCCTTTCTTAATGGAGACTTAGAAGAAGAAGTATATATTGAGCAACCATATAGATTCATCCACGGAAATGATCCAAAACTTGTATGCAGACTCAGAAAAGCTCTTTATGGTCTAAAACAAGCTCCAAGGGCTTGGTATTACTGTCTTGAAAAATACCTCCATCAACAAGGTTTTTCAAAAGGATCGGCTGATAGTAATCTATATACAAAGATTGATAGTGATAAATTGCTAATTCTTGTAGTGTATGTTGATGATATCATTTTTGGTAGCAATAAAGAAGCCATGAGCCAAAACTTTTCTTTGGTAACGCAGCAAGAATTTGAAATTTCCCTGCTTGGCGAGCTCACATATTTTCTCGACCTACAAGTTCAACAAAATAAAGATGGTATCTTTCTATCACAAACCAAGTATCTCAAGAAGATCTTGAAAAAATATGGCATGGAAGAATCCAAACCAGTATGTACCCCCATGGTAACAAGATGCAGTCTCAGCTCAAATGAAGAATCAGCAGTAGTACATCAACCAACCTAGAGATCCATGATTGGCAGTTTTCTTTATCGAACGGGTACTCGACCAGACATCATGCATGCACTGGGAATAGTTGGAAGATTCCAAGAAAATCCAAAGGAATCACACCTTCAGGCAGTCAAAAGGATCTTCAAATATCTTCAAGGAACTCATAATTTTGGTTTATGGTATCCTAGGGATATAAATCTTACACTTCATGCATATACAGATGCAGATTGGGCAGGAAGCGTGGATGATAGAAAAAGCACTAGTGGTGGTGCATTCTATATGGGTTCCAGATTAGTGTCTTGGTTCAGCAAGAAACAAAGTTCAATTGCATTATCTACAGCTGAAGCAGAATATGTGGTTGCTACATCTTGCTGCACACAACTCCTTTCGATGATGCAAACATTGCAAGAAATTCAGATCACATGTACTCCACCCATCTCCATTTTATGTGATAATACAAGTGCAATCACTATTTCAAAGAATCCAGTGATGCATTCCAAGACCAAGCACATACCCATCAAATATCATTTTCTACGAGAACAATTTCTTGTACAAAAGGTCAAATTGGATTAAGTTCCCTCCAAAGAACAGGCTGCTGATATATTCACCAAATCACTGCCCAGAGAGACATTTGAATATCTCAGACAGAAGCTGGGAGTAGTTGACGCATCATCTTGCTGTTAAAACTCATCTATTTCAGAGAAAAGTGGTTGTACACGAGTTTCAAGAAGCGTATCTGCGTACATATGCCAGTTGCTATGGATGCAGTCGCGTATATGTCGGTTTGAAGAAAAACAGTGGATGAATGGAGTCTGATATGGGTTTGACAATGATCATCTGGCACAGGTTTAGGGGGAGTGTATACTTATATCAATGCATTGTTGGCATTATCTTAGAAGATCTTGGTACAAATTCATAACTGTTTTTTATTCAAGTGGAGCAGGTTCAAGGGGAGATCATGGTTGCTGGTCTGGATGGTGATTGACAGATGCTGCTGATGATAGTTGTTGATAACTATCATAGTCTTGTTTTAGATATTTGGTCTCTATGTCATGTATATCTTTTATTGTCAAGGTCATGAAATGACCTATTTTGTTTCCCCACTATGCATGGGATGGATGATGTAATTATCTTATGCTAACATGTATAATCATTTGGTATATACCCACTTGCTTGGGTGGATGAGTCAAACTTGGTATATCCCCACTTGGTTGGGAGATGGATGGATGTATGAGTAATTAGTGATAGGAAGGTCATTTATGATGTATGTATAGAATTATCTTTTTTCAGACCTTGCTTATATTCAGGGGGAGCATAACCCTTTTCCCTTGATGACAAAGGGGGAGAGTGACATGGGTTGCCATCAAGTCCAATGGGGGAGATTGTTGGCATTATTATATAGATTTGGCACTATGATACAGGTGTTGTACTTGATGGAAACTCACACAGATGATAGATCACAGTTCAGGCTCATAGAATGAAGAAAGAGAGGTATACGCAAGTTCCCCATTGACCAAGCCGCGTGTACACGCGGCTTAGCAGACCAAAAGGCGCATATAGCATACACATGCACTTTCACAGAAGTAAAGGCATGTACATGTTGGAAAACTTAGTTTTTGTCCGTGGTATTTGGTCCATGGTATTTTGATCCATGGTATTGGTCCAAGGTATCTTATTTGAAGCGTTGACCCCAGGTATTTGGTCCAAGGTATTGATTCTAAGTGGTTTTGGACCATGGTATTGAGTAATGCCTAAGACTATAAAAGGAGGAGAAGATCATTAGGCAAAGGTACTCATGAATTGAATATCTAATGAAGAAAAAGATCTAGAATACAGGTTATTGGGTTATGGTGCACAGCTGGATCTGAATCAAGGATGAACCTAAGCACTTGGTGAAGGATAAGTTATATTGATGGGTCAAGATCTTAAGGCTTGAAGAGGAGTATCTTTGTGTGGTTTTGATCTTTTATCTGAATAACTGGTGCATGTTGTAATTTGTAAATATGATGATGTGGGTATAACTGATGTCTGGAATTGTTGTAAAGTTTAAATCATCATTTATAGATCTGTACGTAGGTTCACTTTAGCAAAGGTGCATATACACGATGGTTCTACATATCCAAATAGTGTATACATAGGTTCGCCTTGGGAAAACAGCGTATGTACACAGGTTCGACACATTTAAGTACCGTATACCTAATAAAATATGCTTTAGCCACTTCTGTTTGTTGTTGTAGTGTTCTGGGTTCTAGCTTGGGTTCTGGTTACTGTTACTGTATTCTGGTTACAACACTCTCAGAAGTGATTCAGTTTTGGTTGGTGCAAAGGAGATTGATTGGTGCAAATATATTTGATGTTTGATTGATGTTGTTGATGGATCCAATCTGAAAATTTATGAAACGTGGTCCCTGGAAGAAAAAATAAGGTTGTAGCCTTCTGTAGGTCAGTACATACGTACTAGTAAACACATCAGCTAGTACAAGAGCTAAGGGGGTTGAAGCTCCCTTCTAGGAGAAGCTGGAGAACGAGAGAAGGTTGTAGCCTTCTGCAAGTAGAAGCATGCATACTGTTATAAGACTGCACCAGTACAAAAAAATTGTAAAAAGAAGTTTCTTATTAAAAGAAGATAGAGATGATTGCGGCAGATGGTTTTCATCCACATTGGGTTTCCACCTTATATTTTGTGTTCAAGTGTGTGATTGTCTGCTCTGTTGTTACTGCACCTGGTTACTATTTATATGGTTCTGATGAACAGATTAAAGATCAACATATGATGAATTAACTAAATTATAAGTTTGCAGGGTATACGCTAGTTGCCTTAAATACAGTTGCGTATACACGCAAGTTTCACTAACTGAAGTAGCGTATATAAATATGATTGTGAAATTGAAATATTATTGACTTGTTAATACTGATTCACCCCCACTCTTAGTATTATTTCAAATAATGCTCCCCATCCACCAAGAAGTCTTTGGCAGAAAAGCCCCTAGACTTACTGCAAAAGCCAATAAAGATCTAACGCCTATAGGAAAGTGGTTTGGGGAAGAATAATTTACCTACATTCTTGTTTTTGGTATCCTCATGTTTTCCCATTTTTGTCTCAGATAAGTTGTTGGCCAAAGATTTCACTTATCAAATAGTTGATAAGGGCTTAACTAAATAACTTAAAGATGCCAAGAAATTCGCCTACCCATGTTATCCTATTTCTTGTGGTACCTATGCCATAGAAAATTTCAAGAATTATTCAATTGAGATTGACCAATTAAGAGCCTTTAATTTTCCAACCATATTAAACAGACCATATGAACCACATGGTGTAGTGAAAGATGTTACAACATAGCCTAAGCTCAAACCGTTTTTAAACGAGCCTGAAAATTTTGATGATTTGTTTGAAATGGTTTTGAAATATTATATGGTAGAGAAATTAGCAGTAGACCGTCTAAGTCCTGAAAAATTGATTAGATTAAATCAATATCATCAGCAAAGAATAACCCATTTTCCTGAATCCCTATTAAAGCAATTCCGATAGAATTCAGAAACTTCAGATGCATCAACTTCCTCCTCAAAATCTCCAATTGCTTCCCAAGTCTCTGAAACAGCTACTATAGTTGTTGAGCACATAAGAGAAATCAAAGAGGAGAACAAATTAGATGAAGTATGGGAGGAGTTCAACCACATTTTGAAAATAGAAGAAGCTTGGGTTACAGATGTCTCGGCCGATATAAAAGAAAAATAAGTTGCAGTCACTAGAAGAGGACACTGTTCCTAAAAATCACAAGAATAATATTAATGTTGATATTGTCAATCAATCAAATGTTTCTAATGATATGGAGATAATTCTTGCATTTCCTACTGCTGAGATACTCCTCAAAATTGAAGAAATACTGCCTTTGGGCATATTTTACAGTCCAAAGCATAAAGTAGTAGTGAGGAGGTCAAGGAAGGAGAGAAAGCTAGAACAGTCGCAAGCAGTAGTTACAAATGAGAATCCTTTTCAAATTCTTTGGAAAGGAACTCAAAAATCCCTAGACGAAGAATTGAAAAAATTATCTTAGTTCGAAGGAGCTTATGCTAGTGTTACCATCGACAAAGCTGCAGAAATACAATTGATAATGAAGGAAAAGGATCATAGGATCGTCTAGTTGGAACAAACTTTTCAAATAGAAAAGAAAACAATTGAGAAACAGTGGCGAAAAATTCTTACCGAGTTGCAAAAGAGCTTTAATGATTTAAATATACAATTTGAAGTTGAAGTAAAGGACAAGGATGAATAGATACTAGATATACTCTTAACAAATGAAGTCCACAAGGAAGCATCAGATCTGGATATACTCTTAACAAAGAAGCATGCCATTTTCTGTCACAAATTGGCCTTAATTCATGACTTATCAAAGAGCAGTTATTCTTTAGTAAATCAATTTTTCAACTTGAGGAAATTTTATGAAGATATCGACGAGAAAATATCTAAGTATATAGATTGGCAAGACAATGCTCAAGGAAGATCATCTGATCTTCCTTGAATTGAAGAATCACAAAAGGATATCGTATTTGGTGACTGGGATATCAAAATGAAATGGGTAGAGATGGTTATTATTAGAGCCAGAAATCTTGCCTCAAATTTCACCAAATACATGACAGATACCTTATTGCAATCTAATCTAATTCAAGAATGCCCAAAGGACACCTTGACAGATGTCACAGCTTTCAAACAATATTGGCAAGAAACATCTAAAAAGAAGGTTCAAGACATTCAGAGTTTATCACAAGCGAACCTTGAAGGTTATTAGCATTTTCTGGTGAAGCCTCATATTCAGTGGCTCGTGCTGAGGTGTCTCTCAAACGCAACAATAAAATTTCTTCGAAAACTTAATGATGTAGTGCTTACGGGATAAATGGGCATGTAGCAAATACATCCCCCCAAATGAAGCCACTCATGGACATATACAATCTCGGAGAGCATATGGAGAATCAATCTAGAGCACAGTCATTAGTTCTTGTTGCAACAGATCACAAATTTAGTGGTCCTTTATCTTATCTTAGTTTGTTAAAGATTTTTTGAAGACTTATATTTTAATTTTACTATTTTTGTAATATTAATAGGTTATTTTAACCCCTTTCATGCATTTATAAAGGGGTCTATAATTTTTAGAATACAACTTTTGAACCTGCATTATTGTTTGATTCAAAGTTATCTAATTAAGAAGCTGAGCCTAAAAGCTATCTTTTTCATAAGCAGAGCAGTAATGCATTGGGTACTATTATCTTTTTGATATCATTATGTATGGTTGATTTAGATAGTGAATCTATTATTTGTTATTTTGTTACATAAATGCTTTGAAAACAATAAGTAATTATCACTATTGATGTGCAGGATTGGATAATTTGTGATTATGTATGAGATAACGAGATCTATGTGATTGAGTTTTAATCAACTAAATTAATTAACTATTTAATTAATTTAGTTTATCATATATGCTTTCTATTCATTAAAGTATTGAATGATCTATATCATTATTTACTTTGTGAAATCTTTCTTTGAATCACATGTGAAGATGTACTATCCCGGGAAATAAGTAGAATAAGTTTATTCAGTAATTTTACCATTAGCTATAAAATCATTTCATCATTTTTTCATTTTTTTACTATATTAAATCTCCTTAAAATGGGAAATTGGTCCCTTTATATCCAGTCAGACCTACCAATTTCAACGGAAACAGAGTTGCTTTAAGCTCTCGACTGGGTGGTGTTCCTTGATGTTGAGGCAGTCAAGTTCCAACCTTCAACATTTTTTGTGCTAGAAGGAGGGCCCCTGATGTTGAGGCAGTCAAGTTCCAACCTTCAAATTTTTTTGTGCTAGAAGGAGGCCCCCCAACTATGAATGGAAATAAAGTCTAATCCCAAATTAAAAGGTCATTAGAAGAGTCATTCGCCCTCAAAATCTCCCCCGACTTCCAGATCTCACTCGAAATCTCCAACTCCTAGACTGGAAGTTGTAACTAAATCTCCTAGTACATGCCCTAAGACAACTAATCAACCTCCTTTATAGGAGTTACCTGAAGTTCAGAATTTAATTGAGAAATTAGAGGGAATCTCTATTTCCCAAGAAAAGATTCAACATTTGGAGTTATATAAAGCAAGGAAAATTTTAAGGATGGAAAAATTTCTTGAAGTTTAAAAACATTGGCGAATCTCACTAATCCCTAATATGCAAACTATAAAATGTTTATTGATATATTTGTAAAATTATTCAAATTTATAATGATTTTATATATAGCCTCTATACAATGTTGGCGATTTTTAAGGTAAAATAATTTTATATTCTAAAATTTGGGCGAATCGTCTTTTATAAAATTGGAAATTGGCGAATCTTTTTTGTGGAAAAATCATGGAAAATTAGCCCACTGGGCGAACATTAGCCCCTAAAGATTTCCATGATATAAAGGTAGTGTATCCTCATCTTTTCCCACTTCACGTATTTTGACTCATTCTGAAAATGATAAATTCAGGATAACTCCATTCTAGTTTCCCTTACCTTCTCGCCGAGGAAGAACCCACAAATCAGAAGTTCAATCATTCACTAGTGTGAATTTATCTTCATCTCCACTAAAAACACCATTATTTCACTCCGTTTCATTCATGTCTTACCATCCAATCGATCCATTCATCCCTATCATTCATTCCAAATCAACATGTGCTAGTTCAAGCAGTTCTAACACAGGGTCTACTTTTTCCACACAGTCAACCTCTTCTACCACTACAAATTCTTCTTTTCAAATTCCCATAACGGTAGGTAGGCAACAAAACCCACCAATGGCTAGACCATGGACTAGTCCTGGAGCTGTTCAGATGGAAACACCTATCCATTCCCTACCTAAGCATCATGAAAGATGGTTGCAAAATTTCAATCTTGATGATGGACTTCCTACTGAAGAACATCTGCATAATTTTATACTCTCCATTAATATTAATGGAGTAGAAGAAGAAGATTGTGTGGTGAGATTATTCCCATGTACCCTTGAAGGATCTACAGGTTCATGATACTTCTCATTACCAACAACATCTATCACTAGTTGGGATATATTTGAAGAACAATTCTTGACCAAGTTTGGTGATGATCTCACAACTGCTACTCTAATCAATGACCTGTCCAATCTTAAAGCCAACCCCAATGAGAAAATCAAATATTTCAATTCCAGGTTTAATAAATTGTTAAATAAAATTCCAGATACCTCTAAACCTAGTGTTGATGTTCAAATTGAGTGGTATATTTCTTCTCTTCCTTCTAACATTGCAATTTTTGTAGACAGGGCTAATAAAGCCACTTTAGTTGATAATATGAAAGAGTCAATAGCTATAGAAAAAATGATTCTCGCTTTAGAGAAGAAAACTGCTCAAGAAGAGAGGAAATCTAAGAAAGTGACTTTTAAGGAAGAACCAAAGAAGAAAACTCCTAAAGATCCTTTTGATCTTGAAGGATTACAAAATTTCTTAAAACTATGTCAAATGACATGGTAGATATCAAAAAAGGTATTTCAGTCTTATAAAAAACCTTTCTCATATTTTAGGAGATCCAAAACAACAAACTCTCAACCTCCTAATGTCTTATAAAATGTTGAATTTGATCAAGAGGAGGAAGAGGAAGAAACAACATTATCTTCCAACGAATGCCAAGAAGAAGAAGAGCTAGTCGAAGCACATGGATTATGGGATTTCATCCTCACTACATCAGAAAATGAGGAAGAAGAAGAAGCCTTAGCTGTAGAGACTAGAAGTAAAAAATCTATTGATTCACCTTCTTCAAGTGCAAAACAGATACCCGTTACTCTTGCTAATAAGGATAAAAACACAACAAATAAGTCTCCTCCAAAATCTGTTGAATCCATCCCATCCTCTTCCAATTCTCCTTCTACATCAAAAAATCTTATTGTTTCTGATAAAGATATAGAGTATAATATCTATTAGATGATCCAAAAATACAATTTTTATCATAGGTTATAAAATTAGAATAAAATAATTATTAATTTAAGATATTAAATTAATAATTATTATTCTAGAATGTTTAAATATTTAATGGAGACTTTTAGAATTAGCATATTGTTGTAACTAGATATGACTCTCCAAATGTGTCGTATCTTAGGCTCTATTATAGGAGATTAGTTAGCTAGTTGGTTTGAATAGCATTTATTGTAAACGGACACTTGTTATTTAATAAGTGATCCATAATTAGAGGTAGTTAGGACATGGAGCTTATAAATAGCTCATTGCAAGAGTGTTTGGTTGTTCGGGTGTAAACTCTTGCAAAATCAATTATGTAATTGTTTTTTTTCTGATTAATAAAATTACATGTCTGAGGACACTTCTGCCATTCTTGTGGTATCAGAGCTCTAGTAATGATGCAGTGGATGTGAAGAGGAGATTCCATCTCTACAAGTTTGTGGAAGACTCCCTTGAATTGATCAGCAAATGATTGGTATGGTATTTGTCAAGTTTTTTGTTTAAAAGGAACAGAAATTTTATTAATGATTGAATTGGCCAAAGATAAGAAAAGAACATTCGATTTGTGATTGTCACAAATGAGGAAATGATCAAATTTATTGTAATAAGACCTATTGGTTTCATTCTTGGACATCCCCTTCAGAAGAAATAAAAGTTTTGTACTGCGATTTCTGGCCTGGCGATTACTTGCACTGAAAATTCTTGATGAGAGCCATTTAGATTTTGAGTACCAGCACGCAATCGCATAACGTCGGCCCTCAAGGGCTCCATTGCCCATAGTTCTGAGTCTAAATTTTTCAATCAGATCCCTTGCTTGCCGATATTTATCATCTCTTACATGCCAAAAGCGTCCTAAGACTGCGTTTCCAATTTGATCGCTAAAGTATTTGTGTAATACTAGTAAAACTGCCTCTGAATTTAGCTCACAAAATCCCTTAAAAACCCTTGAATTGCCAATCCGATCCAGATTACCAAAGTTCTGAGTATCAATTCAATTCGAAGCGAAATGATCAAAGGATTTCTGGCAGTAGATTCTTTTTGCAAGTGAAATGGACAGTAAATAAAGAAATGAAGGTTGGGGCCGAGTCTTCGCCATTTCTTTCCAGAAAGATGAGAAAGATCTGATGTTCTATTCTTTGTACATAGATACATAATGTGTGTGAGTATTTATTTTTCAAATATCAGAGTGTAGAATATGATAAATTCTTATGTGTTTTCATCCAATAAATTCGTTGTTGATCCTTGGTGTCGAA
This sequence comes from Pinus tabuliformis, assembly GCA_031772625.1. Taxonomy (NCBI): domain Eukaryota; kingdom Viridiplantae; phylum Streptophyta; class Pinopsida; order Pinales; family Pinaceae; genus Pinus; species Pinus tabuliformis. The sequence continues at coordinate 89,761,581 of CM062814.1, read as the reverse complement.
GCTGAAGAATCTTGGTAGTAGCAGTGCTGATGTTTGTTTCCAGATCAGAGACACTTGATTTCTTACCTGGAGGCCGATCGCCTGATCGCAGGAAGATGTTGCTTAAATTGCCCGGAGGCTGTTTTAGTTGCTGCTGTTGCGTGCCTGAGAATTTGACTTAAAATTCAAGAACGTTACTCGTTTATGCCATTATTGATCATAGTTGCAGGTAATGAAAGTGCCATCGTCGTCGCAGATGACCTTTGCGCAGCCGAGTTTGGCAGAATTCTTCCACACTACCTGAGTGTAGTGGCCGCATTTTTCAAACTGGTGGCACGTAGGCACTACCATGAGTACATAAAAGTGTCACTTTTACATACATACAAGTTTTAAAAATTTTAACGCTCGTTAAATTACTTTTATAAAGTAATTTAATAAAAAAAAATATTAATTTGTTTTCATGGGGAGTATGTAAAAGTGATTATAAAGGTTTTTTAATGGAGCGATAAGGTGTGAAGAAATTGGGGAGTATGTAAGGTGTGGAGAAATAAGGTGAGCTTTATAAAAGTGTTTTTTAAAGCTTTGTAATAGAGTGATAAGTGAGGTTTTTAAAAGTATTTTTTTCTTTAAAGTCATGTCATGGAGTAATAAGGATGGTGTTTTGAAATTTATGATTTTTGGAGTAATAAGGAGTTTTATTTGTAACTTGGAGAGATAAGGTGTGTTTGATAATTTGTTTTCAAGAAGCTATTTTTTTAATTGGGATCATCATATTTGTAACTCAAAGTAATTTTACTTTGAGGGGGGGTAAATTTTTTTTACCAGATTGTGCAAAAGCACCCTTGTAAAAATCAAATTTTGAAAGTTGCCTTGTAAGCATTTGAGAAATTGACTAGAGCCAAGTGCAAAGCTCAGTCAATTTTCTCCTGTTTTGACGACTATTCGAGGGTCAAGGCCAAGCCCCGATAGATCGTGTTTTTTGTGTGGTGTGTTGTGCTAACTATCTTGTCCTTTCTGTTCTGCTTCTTGGTGCGTCTCTTCAACGCTAAAAATGTCTAAGTTGATTAACTTATTTTCTGATTCCGACAAACTTGAAGGCACCAAATCTTATAAAACGTGGCATCGTCTTATTGAAAGCACACTCATTTACAATGAATTATGGCAAGGAATATGTGATGGAGGTGTTAAGCCGAATAAACCCACAGATGCAGATGCACTGGCAAAATGGGAAATCAAGAATGCTAAAGCCTTAGCTCTTATTAAATCTTCTGTAAATGATGAAATGTATGTACATATAGAAAATGCCACAAATGCATGGACTGCCTTGAAAACTTTTAAAGACCTCTTTGATACTCAGCCAGAATCAAAAAAGATCGATCTACAATTAAAGTTGTTGCAACAAAAATTAACTTAAGATGGTGATATTCTTGAATATCTCTCCAGACTTAAGAATATTAAGCAGGAAATTAATGTTGGTTTTCCCGCAATTGATGATAGCTTTATGGTCACAATTGTAATTGATGGGCTTCCTTCTTCCTATACGCATTTTTAGAGACTTTACAAGTAACTGGGAAATTAGAAAAACTAAAGTTTGATGAACTTTGTGAAATGTTAAGTCAACATGATAAAACTTTTGGGAAGAAGAAGAAAGTTGGTGAAGATGTTTTTCTCACGGAAGCCAGCACAAGTAAGTCATCAGCAGATAGTTCTCAAGGAAGAGGCAGATGGAATCAGAATCAAGCAGCACATAATTGAGGTCGAAGCCAAAGCAGAGGCAACAATTTTAACAGAGGAGGAAGAAATAATTTTCAAGGTAGAGGAAACAACCAAGGAAGAGGCAATTTTCAAGGACAAGGATATAATAGTCAAGGTAGAGGACAATCTCAAAATAGAGGTCAAAGCAGAGGCAGAGGACAATCTTCAGGAAGAGGAAGAGACTTAAGTCAAATTGTGTGTCGAAGATGCAACAAAGTTGGCCATTATGCTGAAGATTGTCGAACTTCATTTAATAAAATTCCCAAGTTTCAGCAGCATTCAGCACAATTTGCAAATGATCAAGATGAAGATAACTCAGAATATGTTTTTACTTCCTCACCAGCATCACAAATTTCATCCCATCTTAGGATTCCGGGGCAACTCAGCACATGACTTGTCAACGTGATTTTTTCTAGAATTTTCAAGAATGCCAAATTAATTCCATTTTTCATGCTGATGATACAAAACATACTCCTTATGGAAAAGGAGTAGTAAAAGTTTTTCTCCCTGACATTGGAGAAAAAATGATTTCCAATGTATGGTATGTACCCAGTTTCAAGAAAAATTTTCTCTCTTTAGTCACGATTCGACAAGCAGGACATCAGGTGATTATGGAAGATGGTTTAGTGAAGATTAATTCAGTGAAACAGAACATGAAAACAGTTATGACAGGTTATGAAGATGGAAAACTGTTACGGATGAAAGGGACAGTTATTCCAAGGCATTCTGATTTTGCAGGGGTAGTGACTACAGGTATTTCACCTATAAGACTATGGCATGTAAGATATGGACATTTGAATTTTGAGAGCCTTTCTCAATTGCAGAAACAAGGAATGGTTAAAGGACTTCCCACATTCAAAAGGGAAAATGCAAAATGTGAAGCTTGCATTTATGGCAAACAAAATCGAGAAAGTTTTCCAACAAGTTCGTGGCGTGCAAACAGGCAGCTACAACTAGTTCACAGTGATGTTTGTGGTCCACTACAAACTTCATTTGGTCGTTGAAAATATTTCTTACTATTCATTGATGATTTCAGCAGAATGACTTGGGTTTACTTCTTGAAGAACAAGTCAGAAGCATTTGATAAGTTTAAAATTTTTCGCCAACTTGTTGAAAATGAAGTCAAAGAAAAGATAGGTACTCTCAGGACGGATAATGGGGGAGAATTCACTTCAAATGAATTCAAAACTTATTGCAGTGAAAATGGCATAAGACGACATCTCACTAATGTTTACACTCCACAGCAAAATGGAGTAGTCGAAAGAATGAATCGCGCTTTGTTAGGAATGGCGAGATCCATGTTAACTTTCAAGAGGTTAAGTCCAACATATTGGGCGGAAGCAATACATACAACTGTCTACTTAAGAAACAGATCTCCAACTGCTTCTTTAGACGGAATCACACCTTATGAAGCTTGGTTTGGTTTCAAACCTCGAGTTAAACATCTTAGAGTTTTTAGGTCAGTGTGTTATGCCTTAGTTCCGAAAGAAAAACGAACTAAGCTTGACTCAAGAAGTTTAAAATGCACAATGATTGGCTATTCTGATGAGAAGAAAGGGTATTGTCTTTTTACCAATGGAAAATTCATTGTGAGCAGGGATGTCATTTTTGATGAAACAGAAAGTAAGAGTGCTGAAGAAATTGAAAATCTTCTTCACAAATTAGAAACTAAGGGAAGTAAAAGAAATGGAAAAATGCAAAGTCAACCAACTTCACCAAATTGGTATGAACTTGATTTTCCTTCCTCTGAAGATGAGTCATCCAGTCCATCTACATCAACAACATCATCTGGGTCTTCTAGCAGTTCATCCGCATCTCCAAGCAGCAGCAGTTCTTCAGACAGTGAGTCTCCACATTCTTCACCTGAACGGCGTACATCAGTTTATATTAATCCTCTTTACAATGATGGGGACTTTACAGAAGCACAAACAAGTGAGCACCAACTTCCGAAATGGGCAGTTCAACTTTTGAAAGATGTCAAGCCTGATGAATAGAATAAAACTGGCACCAGAAGGGCACATAGAAGTGAAGGCGATTTTGCCTTGATAACAAATGATTTTACTGAACCTTCCACATACAAAGAGGCAGTAAAACATAAAGAATGGCAACAAGCTATGGTTGAAGAATATCAAGCAGTAATTGATAACAACACTTGGAAACTTGTTGATTGTCCAGCAAATGTTAAACCCATAGGCTGTAAATGGGTTTACAGAATTAAGTATAATGAGAAGGGTGAACTTGAAAAGTATAAAGCACGACTTGTCGCAAAAGGTTTTGCACAGCAGGAAGGCATTGATTATGAAGAAACTTTTGCTCCAATAGCTAAATGGAACACCATCCGATTAACACTTGCATTGGCCGCTCAAAAAGGATGGCAAGTTCATCAAATGGATGTGAAAAGTGCTTTTCTCAACGGGGATTTACAGGAGGAAGTGTATATGACCCAACCACTAGGTTTTGAAGTTGAAGGACAAGAACATAAAGTCTGCAAATTGATCAAGGCTTTATATGGGTTAAAACAAGCTCCCCGAGCTTGGTATGCAAAGATGGATGAATACCTTAAGAAAGTTGGTTTTCAACGAAGTGAATCTGATGATACTTTGTATGTGCGACAACAGGGAAAATATTTGGTAATTCTTGTTATGTATGTAGATGATTTGATCATCACTGGCAATCATGATGATCATCTTGCACAGGTGAAAAAGGAGTTACATGCAGGTTTTAAGATGACAGATTTGGGATTACTTCACTACTATCTTGGAGTTGAAGTCTTCCAACGTCCACATCATATTTTCATTTCTCAGAGTAAGTATGTCGCAGAGATTCTTCAGCGATTTGGCATGCAAGATTGCAAGCCCGTTCTCACCCCCATGGAGCAAAACTTGAAACTTTCAAAATTTGAAGGGGGGGAAAAGGTGGACAGTACAACTTACAGACAGTTGATTGGCAGCTTGATTTATTTGACAAATACTCGTCCTGATCTATCTTATGCAGTGAGTATTCTTTCACGTTTTATGCAGGAACCATGAGACAGCCACTGGAATGTAGCCAAAAGAGTTCTTCGATATATCCAAGGAACAAAAGTTTTTGGTCTTCTTTACACAAAGACTAAAAATTTTGTACTTGGTGGATATTCCGATGCCAACTTTGCAGGGAGTATTGATGATCGAGCATCAACATCAGGTTATTTAATGAATATGGGGTCAGCAGCAGTATCTTGGAGTTGTAAAAAACAAGCTACAGTGGCCACTTCTTCAGCAGAAGCAGAGTACATTTCAGCATGGGAAGCAGCATGTGAAATTGTTTGGTTGCGCCGAATTTTGCAGGACTTGGGCATTTCTCAGGCAGAAGCTACATCATTATTCATTGACAGCCAGTCAGCCATCAAACTTGCCAAGAACCCAGTTTTTCATTCAAAGACAAAGCATGTGGACACCAAGTATCATCATATCACATCTCTCATTGCCAAAGATGTCCTCAAGCCAGTTTATTGTCCTTCCGAAGATCAGATCTCGGACATTTTCACAAAACCGCTTGGCAGAATAAAATTTACTAAGTTCAGGGATGAACTTGGTATCTGTTGTAATGCATCTTTGGATCATAAGGGGGAATGTTAGATGATCCAAAAATACAAATTTTATCATAGGTTATAAAATTAGAAAAAAATAATTATTAATTTAAGATATTAAATTAATAATTATTATTCTAGAATGTTTAATTATTTAATGGAGACTTTTAGAATTAGCATATTGTTGTAACTAGATATGACTCTCCAAATGTGTCATAGCTTAGGTTCTATTATAGGAGATTAGTTAGCTAGTTGGTTTGAATAGCATTTATTGTAAATGGACACTTGTTATTTAATAAGTGATCCATAATTAGAGGTAGTTAGGACATGGAGCTTATAAATAGCTCATTGCAAGAGTGTTTGGTTGTTCGGGTGTAAACTCTTGCAAAATCAATTATGTAATTGTTTTTTTTCTGATTAATAAAATTACGTGTCTGAGGACACTTCTGCCATTAATATCGTGGAAGATATGAAGAAAGTGAAAGCCAATATTTCCATGTATGAGATAAGTAAACTTATGCAACATCAAAATTATTTGCTAAGAGAATTAATTGTTTTCCTTACATCTCCTTTGCCAACTGCAAAAGCCTCATTAGGAAAAGGAAAGCCTCTAGATGATACTCCTAACAATATTGATGCCTCAAATGAAATTTTAATTGGAGATTGGTCTAATTCTCATACCCCTCCTTTCTTATTGACCTTTGAGATTTTCAATAAAAAATTTCACAATTGCCTAATAGGCTCATATGCTTCTTCAAATATAATGCCATATTCAGTTTGTCCCAAACTGAACATAACACCTGGAAAATTTGTTCTGCAATTAGATAGAACCAAATTCAAGGCCTTAGGAGAATTAAATTATATTTTAATACAATTATATTCAAATCCAAGGGTTTGTCAGATTATTGATATATTGATTGTTGATGTTCTTGAATTTTACAGTCTTATCTTAAGCAGGGATTGGTGTGAGAATCTGTTGAGGGCCCGGAGATCGGGTCAACAACAAGGGGGATACCCACCCGGTCGGGAACCTGGTTGGCGGCTCCTTGCCCGTTTGGTGTAGCGGGTCTGACTGGGGATAATGGGACCAGCTTCCCAATCTAAAGGGTGTGTGTGTGTGTGTAGAGTTTGATTGTGTTGATTCTGGAAGTACTTGAGAGCTAACTCAAATCTAACTTATAAACTAAATCTATGTTATTATAATCTAATGAGAACAACATATCAAATCTATGCTAACCCGGGATATAACTCTTCTATCATTTGATCTAAAAAGATTTCGAAAAATAACTGGTAATAAAGATCATTCAGCTATCATAAGAATATAAATCAATTAAGATAAACCATTCTGCATAAGAAGTTAGGCAAAACAGTTGTGAACAGCATATCGCATAATAAGTTATTCATACGTCAAGCATAAATAAATGACTCCACCGTACAGAAGTGCCAAATGGTAACCCAAACATCCATGCATTAACATATAAACAACTAAAACTGCATATCACTTCAAGAATATAAGCAGAAATTCATCAAGAGATAAAAGTACCATTTATGACTGATTTTCACTCACAAACTTCAAGCAATAACGATTCATTTCTACTTACTTCTAACATCTACCAAGAGTACAGAAGTGCAACATCAGTAGCAGACATTAAAATGCAAACATCAATAAATCTCGATCCTTCCATTCATCAAAACCTCCTTTGAGGGTGCAGAAGTGCATGTTCCGAGGACAAGTTTTTGACAAATTTCTGGACCCTTCTCCAAAGCAATGAGAAGGGTTAAAATACTACTTCCTAATTCTAATAATAGTATCATTACAAAATTTTAGGATACGGTTTTAAAATGACCGTCCTTTTTCTAATCTAGTTAAAAGAGAAAAAACAACATTCTAAATGAAATCACTTATGAACTTGATCTTTAAAGTTGCAAGTGTTCGGCATAGGCTTGAGAAGAGTCGGCTGGCTGATTTCTGCGCTGAGCTGGTGTTGTGGGGAAAAATGCCTATGCAGGACGATCCTATCCACCTAAGGTGTGACAGTGCCTTAGCAACAAACGAGTACAGCTATACTGGTTTCTTCCTTTATGAAATGTGAAAGAAGAGAGATCAATAGACTTACCGATGTCTTCCGTTTGTCCCTCGATCCAGATCCTCTTCCCTTTGGGTGTTCACAGCTACTTGCCTCCTCGCTTGCCCAAGAGAACAACTACTTGATTCCTGCGAGATCACAAGAGAACAGCTACTTGCAACAAAAGAAGAACACAACACAAAGGCAAATATACATATTCATAAATGATTCAGGATTAGAAACAAATCAAATACACTAATGCAATCATACATCAAGAAAACATCAGCATATAGGAGAAACCAAGATAGCTTTATTGATGAATAACAAGGTTCAGGAAGAGATACAACCCAGAGGGCTCCAATCCAGCATCTCCTTCCCAGCAAATGGAATTTTTATCTTCAGCCCCTTCAAAGCATCAAGCACCCAATAGTTCCAGTCTCAAACCAACAGCAATTCTTTGCAATAACAAAATTCCAGCCTCTAGATCTCATGGAGGAGAGATCTATATATAGATGTTTGGAGAGAGGATGAGTCAGCTTGAGGTCTGACTAGTGTCCTCTCCCTCTCTCAGTTCTTGAGTCCACTTGGAGGTTCTTGCTTCCACTTGGAGATTTGGATCCTCTTACTCATCACCAGTCGAATTCCCTGAGGCAAGTGTCATTTTGGAAGCTTCCTGGCTTCTGACACCTTGAGGAATGAGTCTGCCACATGTCCAAACTCGCTCAGCGCAGGTAGCTAGTGTTGGAGTTGACATTCAATGCAGGTAGACAGTGGAGCCACTGACATTCAGCGCAGATGGTCAATGGAGCAGTTGACATGATCCTGAATTGACTTATTTTTGAGCAGTTTCAGGTGGAGAACTTCTGTGAATTGCTGTGGTTTGTTAGCCTTGTTCCTCTAGGGGTAGGAACAACATGTTTAGGGACTTTGGATCCCTTAGATTATGGACATTTCATGCTCAATGCTGTAAGGCACAAAAATGTCTATAACAGTTGCCCCCTAAAGTATGAGGCTGTTTATCGGGTGAAATGCTTTATCAGGGGGATCCGAAGTTCATCCAATGCTGGGAGGAGAGCTGTAATACAATACAATACAATACATTATTTTTCATACTGCTTTCATGATCTAGCTGAGGCGGGCATTCCCATTCTCAGCTTTATAAATTCATTTTTTTGTACATAGAACAGACAATCGTCTGATGATAGAGTGATAATTTTGATGAAATTATCATCCTTTGAGTAGGATGATTATCTGCTGCAATGATGTACATGTCAAATGTCTTTATTTTTTCCTGAATATATATCGCAGCCCGGATGGATGAAACTAGATCCGGGGTCTTCAAACTCGTTCGATCTTCTCTCTAAGTACAAGTCGATCCATGTGAGAATTGCGCTGAAGTCGAACATGGAAAGACATCGCTTGATTACCGGTCAATGATGTAAACCGTTAACAAGCGCAAGAGGAATCACCGATAATGATAATGACCCTCAAGGTACTGCAGTACAATTCACGTGGTGTGAATAAAGGACTTGGCGTCGAACACCACGCAAAATCTTTCGGTCGAAGGTCATTGATGTATACCTGTCGCCGGAAGTGAGAAACTTGCCATTGTGGCATGCAAGCTCCAAAGTACTGAAGGGGTTGTTTCTAGATCAACTTCTTGGATAATGAGCTGATGTCGAAAAGAAGCGATCCGTCAAAGGAGGGCCTTAATGAATCCCACATCAGTGACACGGAACGGAGCTAATGATTTTAATGGAGGTGAAAACGATCTGTGACATATGATTCAGGGTGGCGGTCATGAATGGATGAAGGATAATGTATGGCAGTGGATGGGACCCGGTTGACACTTTCTGAACGACTTCTCTTGAACATATGGCGACACTGATGCGATGGATCGGTAGCATTACCCAAAATATGGATGGTATGGCGAGACCATGGTGATGTGACCGGTGAATGAGACAACCCAACCCGATTGTGGTACGGAGGAAAAGTGTCATGTTCAAGAGCGACTTGCTACCATCAAAGTTTTCTTTAGTTTCTCCCAATTTTTCCCCAGTCATTGCTGACCAGTACCTCTTTATTTTTGTCAAGATTGAGGAGGATAACATATGCTTGTTCTATAACCTGCCCTTCGGCCAAGCCCATCGCTATGTTTTAACGAGCCTAGCGATAGTGAAACTCGTTCTCGTCTAAAGACAAGTTTGTCGCTATTTAATGATTTTAACGAGTCTAACGACAAGGATAACTCGGTCCTTTTCATTTTTAGAGAGTCTGAAAAGGTACATAAAGTCAACTCCAAAATTCCTTTTTCGTCATCTAATCCCTTAAGTCCGAAAAAGTATAAAACAATACAGAAGGGATGAGTTTTCGATATTTTTAACGAGCCGAATAAAACAAGCGCTCAATCTTTTTGTGCAATAATCCCTCAGGTCCAAAAAGATTAAAATCTAGAGGAGGGATAGATCTTCCGGTCATTTTAACGAGCTGGAAGGCCAAAACTTGGCAATCTTTTCATATTTTACGAGTCAGTTGAAAAGAGCTTAAAGAAGACTCGTCTTTTGAGGAACGAGTGATAAACAGGGATAGCAGCTGATTCCAGGTACAGGTTGGAATTTTCCAATCACGGCAGTGTCACAAGGATGGCTAGGTGAAATCACTCTTCGCAGCTGTTCCTCAAAATGGGTAAACAATCATATGTAGGTGAACGTTCGGCCAAATGAAAAGTGGAGGTGACGGTGCAAACACGACCAAGGCTTTTATGGCAGATAAGGTTACACACACAATGGTTATTTTACCGGTAATGGGTTCATTTTTTAAAGAGCTTGAATGCGCCAAAACACTGCTCAAGCTTATGTTTTATTTTTTAACGAGCATGAATTCCACGTTAAAACTGCTCGGATCTTGCGTTTATTTTTTAACGAGCATGAACTTTATGCTAAAACTGCTCGAATCTTGCGTTTATTTTTTAACGAGCATGAACTTTATGCTAAAACGGCTCGTTATCACTTTTCTATTTTTTAACGAGCATAAATTCCGCGTTAAAACTGCTCGATATCGCTTTTCTATTTTTTAACGAGCATAAATTCCGCGTTAAAACTGCTCGATATACCAGTCATATGATAAGAGTGTCTCATCAAGATTCTATTTTTTATGGAGCTTCATCTCACTAAGCTTTGCTCCCTATCCTTTCTTTATGCAAGTTAGGAAACGGCTAACCTAAAAAACAGGTAAATAACCGCTCTTCTCTTGCACTCCAAAAGGTTTGCATGCCCCCAGGTATAAAGTATGATTTCAAGGTTACCCCTACTTCATTTCCTTCAAAACAATTGTTTTAAAGAGAGAGGCTTACCTCTTTCAGGTTACCCAAAGATTGTCTCGTTAATCTTTCAAACAAAACACTTCCTCGGCAGTGTCTACCGAAATAGACAAGGGTGAATGACTCTGGCAAACACGTAACTTTGACAAAAGAATCCTATTCTAGAACAACCCCTCTTCCAATCACGGACGGGGTACGGACTAGTCATATTCTCCCGCGGAAACCTACTCTATACCCAAAGTTTTCCTGCCGAAGCAGACCAGGACGCATGCCCCCTGGGTTCCAGTCATATCCTCCCGGATTACTCGCGCTCATCAGGAGGACGGACCGTGGGTTGAGACACTTCTTGCGTGAAAAGACCATTTAGGGATGGTTCATGACTATTTGCAATGCATGATTCGGGGAATGAAAGTTGGTCCACGAGCTTGACCATTCTTCCTTCATGCGGAAAACACATTACTCTAAAGAGTGATGAGACGATGGCTCCCATGCAATATATATAGTCTCGTCCAAGGATTAGGTTATAATCCAAGGGTCCTTGAATGACCATCACGTTCATTTGAACGGTCTTCCCTTTCAATGTTATGGGCACATTGGGGAGGACCCCTAAAGGTCGACTGGTTCCTTTATCAAAGCCTGATAGATTTCTCATTTCAGGTAAAAGCGCCGGCGAACCGAGCGCTTTCCAAGCAATAGAGGAAAGGATACTCACAGATGCCCCTTCATCAATGATAGTGCCAGCCATCACCATTCTGTATATTTGGACAATAATTCTGAATGGTATACTGGCTGGCAACCGGGGTCTGCCTAGTTGGTTCCAGTCAAAGGACACAACCAGGTTGCTTGGTGGTGGGACCAAATAAACGGTCGGATATCACTCTGACGAACTTCCTTCCTACGATAAAGGAATGGGGGCATTGCCCCCTTGTTCATCAGAGTCAGTGTTAATGAAGAGAATCTGGACGGTGTTGTCTTTATTCTCTTCTGTGATGGTATCATTCGAAGATAGAGCCTCTGAAGGCAAAACCGGGTCAACTGTCGTATCAACCTGTTGACTTTCGTCAGGCATGGATCCAGACGGTTCATCTTCAATGATAGGTGCTTCGGCTGACCATCTGGGCGGATCAGCCGGGTTCTCAACTAGTGAAGGACTTGGCAGGAGTCTTTGATATCCAGGAGGAAGTTGCGCTCGTAAAATCGGGCGATCTTCCAGAACTCTTTTAGCCTCATCTAAGAAGGGACAACGGTGGATGGCGTGATCGCCTTCACACAGTTTACAGGGAAATTTAGCTTTCCCTCTCTGTCCTGCTTCACTTTCACTTGTTGACAGTGAGCAGTCAACATGGCTATCAGAGGTTGATGCTACCGAATTGTGCAGACAGGGAGACCAGTCCCTTAGTATTCGAGGGATACAGGGACAATCTCTATGGAAGTGGTCTCCCTTGCATATGACGCATGGTGATTTAGGCCTGGTCAGTGTTGTGTGTGTATTTTTGTCAGACGACTCTCGTTTGCCCCCAGTCACCTTTGGCTCCTTCTTCTTCTTTTCTTTCTTCTTCTTCTCCTTCTTCTCCTTAGGAGCCTGGTTTTTGGTTTTACCAGTTCCGTCAAGCGAAGAGGAAGGAGGAGAGGAAGATGAAGTAGAAGGCTGGTGGGCGAATCTGGTCTGGTCTAACTGTTGACTCGACTGTTCAGGAATGGTGACGGTCTGAACGACATTGGTTGAAAAGAGCCAGACTAGTAGGCCAATTGTCAGTTCTGGAAGCGACAATGTGGCCATGTGGGGCGCACCAACATCTCCCCAAGAGGAGAAGGGACTAGGATTTCCACCAAGGGGAATTCCTTGGTTGGTGTGCTCCATCTTTCAACCTAAAGATCAACGCAGGAATTAAAGGGTGATTGTTCTGTTTAAAATAAATTGTTAACGACGCTTTAGACACAACTTGCTTTTTCACTTTTAAAGAGTCGAGAAAAAGCTAAAGATGACTCTAGTCTCCTTCGATGTTTTAACGAGCCTGAAGTGACAAATGCTCGGATGGAATTTTTCTGTTATAGAGTCTGAAAAAGGCCAAAAGAAACTGCTCTGGAGTTCTAGGCAGAGGGTGTGCCAAACTTTTCGCAAAACCGCAGAATACTTTTTCGGGTACGGGCGGTCGATCTTCGTGAATGCTGTGTTCACTGCATTGCGATCAGTAGGGCGGCCGACACGGCTTCCTAAGGATAAAGGATATATGCCTATAGGGGTCTCCCAATATATACGCGACGGTACGTGGGAGCACAATCCGTACTAGCGCTATCGTCCCTCAGGAGGAATCACCCACCTTCCACGAGATCGACAGTCACTAGGCTTAACGACGCCGGAACACGTCTCTAGCCTAGACCTCTACGTTGTGCGTTATGTTACAAAGCGTTGTTAAGTTCATTCAGTTTATTTTAGGTTGATCTTTTTAAAGTTTGCCTTTCAAGGTTCACCACGAGATGTATGATACAAATTCCTAAATGCAGTCTAAAGATGATAAGCAAGCTTTATATCTTTTCAACTTTGAAAATCCTAGCTACTAAGGGAAAAGAAAGACACCATCTTTTCTCAAAGAGCAATCAACACACTCTAATGCACTTTTTCCTAAATCCAACATGCAAACTTATCAAATGCAAATGCACAATGCAGGTGTTTGTTTTCCGCTTTCTTAGTATTGATGCCTACAAAGAAAGCTTTTTGTACAACTTTGAATTTGCTTTTAAATGATCAATACAAACAAGTTCACTTTTTCGAAATCAGAGAGGGTAGAAGAGATTACACTACTTAACGATTTTCGAAATAAAGACTTGTTTTGACACTTCAAAAGAGACAAATTCAAACCAACAAGCAAAAGTAAATGTATAATCAATCTGCAAACAGCCAATGAACTCTCTTCTAAGATCACAATCAATCAGATCTGAATCAAAGGCTACAGGATGACTATTTTACTCATGCAAATGAAAACGGTAAATGACGCCACAAACACATAAAAACACTCACAGTATTTTTGTACAAAAGGAGGCGGAATCTAAGCAAAGAAAAGGATTTATCAGACTGGTACCTATGCTGGTTAAAGGCTGCAAAAACAGAGATCAAAACAGGGCAACAGAAAGCAGAGAACCCCAGCTGCACAAGGCCAAACTGGTTCAGCGCAACCTCAACACTGAGGATTTGACATTTAGTGCAGGTAGCCCTCACGGGACCTACGTTGAAATGCAGACTGCCTTCACAGCAGTTGCACTGAAGGAGAAACTCTCGTTTCCCTTGGGTTCTGGGTCACAAATTGCTCAAAAATCAACAGTTTCAGGCCAAATCAGAAACACAAGCAAGGTATAACTAAAGGGATGCTTTGAAAGCTACTAAGATCTATCACAAGGATCATCAATTCATTTGTGGATCCATTGTTTAGATCATAGACAAGTCCAGCAATTGGATCAAAGCAGCAACTTTCTACTTTGCATCCGGGAAAGATGCAGTTCGACTGTTGCTGTCAAGTCTATGATGCAAACAAATGATAGAAACACAAATAAAATGACTAAACAAATTCTCCCCAGTGGAGTCGCCAATTTGTTGTAGGGAAAAATGCCTATGCAGGATGATCCTATCCACCTAAGGTGTGACAGTGCCTTAGCAACAAACGAGTACAGCTATACTGGTTTCTTCCTTTATGAAATGTGAAAGAAGAGAGATCAATAGACTTACCGATGTCTTCTGTTTGTCCCTCGATCCAGATCCTCTTCCCTTTGGGTGTTCACAGCTACTTGCCTCCTCGCTCGCCCAAGAGAACAGCTACTTGATTCCTGCAAGATCACAAGAGAACAGCTACTTGCGACAAGAGAACAGCTACTTGCGACAAGAGAAGAACACAACACAAAGGCAAATATACATATTCATAAATGATTCAGAATTAGAAACAAATCAAATACACTAATGCAATCATACATCAAGAAAACATCAGCATATAGGAGAAACCAAGATAGCTTTATTGATGAATAACAAGGTTCAGGAAGAGATACAACCCAGAGGGCTCCAATCCAGCATCTCCTTCCCAGCAAATGGAATTCCTATCTTCAGCCCCTTCAAAGCATCAAGCACCCAATAGTTCCAGTCTCAAACCAACAGCAATTCTTTGCAATAACAAAATTCCAGCCTCTAGATCTCATGGAGGAGAGATCTATATATAGATGTTTGGAGAGAGGATGAGTCAGCTTGAGGTCTGACTAGTGTCCTCTCCCTCTCTCAGTTCTTGAGTCCACTTGGAGGTTCTTGCTTCCACTTGGAGATTTGGATCCTCTTACTCATCACCAGTCGAATTCCCTGAGGCAAGTGTCATTTTGGAAGCTTCCTGGCTTCTGACACCTTGAGGAATGAGTTTGCCACATGTCCAAACTCGCTCAGCGCAGGTAGCTAGTTTTGGAGTTGACATTCAACGCAGGTAGACAGTGGAGCCACTAACATTCAGCGCATATGGTCAATGGAGCAGTTGACATGATCCTGAATTGACTTGTTTTTGAGCAGTTTCAGGTGGAGAACTTCTGTGAATTGCTGTGGTTTGTTAGCCTTGTTCCTCTAGGGGTAGGAACAACATGTTTAGGGACTTTGGATCCCTTAGATTATGGACATTTCATGCTCAATGTTGTAAGGCACAAAAATGTCTATAACAGCTGGGCTGCGAAAACGGCATCTATGAGAGTTGGCGCTACCTTCTCGGCTGCATTCGTAATGCACTTCACCGTCATCCATTGGCTGTGTGGTTTAACCAAGTACGTCCAGTAACCTTCCCAATTCAGCCTAGCCAATGCTTGGATTGCTTTCCCTTTTGCCTGCGCTTTCTGCCTCCATTCTGTCTCCAGTTGCAACTTGCTTGGTAGGTACCCCGGGGTGGTCTCTGTAATTAAATTGGCCCTGTGTAAATTTTCATTTACACAGTCGATAAGAATGCTCGCCTGTGTCACCGCTGTCTCTGTTGATTGCTCCGCCTGCGTGATTTGTTTGTCCCATTTATTAAAGAGCAGCTCCTTATGATTTTCATTAATCCTGGGTGCCCCTGCTCTTTTCCTTTCCTCGTCATCTTGCCAAGTCAGATATTCTGTCACCCTCTTGTCGTTCTGATCATAGTCGCTCCGCAATTCCACCACCTGACTGGTGATTTTGTCGCTCAGCTCACAAAAGTGCTTCCACTGTGATATTTTACGTCCCAACTCTTCCTGTTGCTGCAGTAGTTGCTCGTTCAAGCCGATAGATTCTGAAATAAACTCTGCCAGATTAAGCTCATCTTTATGCATTTCATGCACCGTCTGCAGTTGTTTTTCTTTTTCTTCAAGACTTTTTTGATAGCCTATCTGCATCTGTTGAAAGTCTTCCTGTAGCTTTTCGAGCTGTCTGGAAGCTTCAGTGTTCGCATTGGCTTGTTGCAACTGTTGTTGTAGCAGTTGTATATGATTTTCTTGTTCCTTTAAAAGTTGCTGAACTTCAGAGGCCTTGTCAATAGTTGCAGAAGCATATGCTCCTGCAATCTGAGACAGCTTCGTGAGATTTTCGGTCGGATTATTATTTGGGTCTTTCCACAAGACGTCCAGATGTTCAGCACCTTGAGACAGTGTCTTCTCAAGCTTTCTCTTCTTTCTTTGTCTCCTTATGACTGCTTTGTGTTGGGGACTGTAGAATACATCTAGTGGGGGGATTTCTTCTACGTTAAGTAGAAGTTCTGAAGTTGGAGCGATAGGAAGGCGTTCAGCTTCTGTGGCACTACTGACCATGGTCGAAACGACTTCTTGCATCACCTGTGTATTGCTCACATGTGTCTTCGGGACTTGCCCTTCAAGATTAATTAATTCATTGAAGGTTTCCCACTCTTTATCTAGCTCTGTTGTGACAAGGGGTGCTTCGATGACAGGAGGGGGGACATCTCTTGGTGGTGAGGCGATAACTTGCTGCTGAGACATTGCACTCGACTGAGCTGTGTCTTTGGTCATTTCTTTGTTTTTTCCTTGCTCGTGACCAGACTCTTCAGGATGCTCAGATACTTCTTGTGCGGCGTTGGACTTAGACCTGGAAGTGCTGGAGTTTTCACTGAGGCTGATGCTCGGAGTCGGTTCTCTAGTAGGTATTCACAGCCTCTCTAGTGGGATACTAGCCAGCCTTCTTTCTCTGTATAACGTGAATTTCTGGAGGTCACCTGAAGACAACCTCGACTGAGCTTCCTGCAAAATTTCTTTGAGCGAGCTCTTACTCTGAAAGAGATCATCAAACAGATCTTTCTTTCCAGAGAACACTCTTATCTTGATGTTCGTTGTGAATTCTTGGGCCACATTATTTGGGTCGAATGGCCTCGCTGGGAACTTAAATAATTGAAGACACGTCACATTCTCCACCTCGCCAAAAGCGTGTCCTACATCGAACAAAGAGAAGGCCCCACAAGTGACGGGAAATTGAGGCCAAATGGCCTTCTTCTTGTCCTTTAGGTGCTTGGTTAAGCCGCCTTCAGAACAAGTTTGATAAGCTATTTCCCGGGCCAAAAGTTTATCAGGGATATATAGGGGTAGGACATGTGGAGGTACAGTGCTTCCAAAAACTCTAATGTAAGTAAACCTTTCTTCCCCAAACCATCTTGCGATGGGGATGATGTCAATTTGGCCCTCGGGGGAGCACCTTGGGGGGTCCTTATCGTATATCATTCTATATAGGGGCAAAATAACCCCATGGCAAATCTGGTAAAAATGAGGGGCAAACTGGGAATCCCATAAGATCTTGTGATAAACATGGATGGGCAATGGGTCTTGGGTAGTCCATTTCCAATCCATAACAGGAAAATTAGATACAAGACAAACAGAATCCATAATTTAGGCAGACAGATAAAAAGGAGGATAGACCCTTTGAGAGAAGGATCTTTTAGACCGGTAATTGAGAACAGCCGTGTATAGGGTATCTGAAAGGATTTTGGCCCAATCTAGGATGTCGGAGTTAGTGGCAGCATCGATTAATGGCAGCCACTCAGATGAAAACTTGTTGATATTTGGCATCCCAAATAACCTACAGAGCATAGCCGCAACAAAACAATATGGAGAGGTGAGGGAACCAGTGCTATACATACCGTTTTTATCCTTTTTTAGCGGCTCGTCTCTTCTAGACCATTCTTTAGTGGTGTCTGATAGATCTGGATTCTCCGCCATGAACTTCTTAACGAATTGTGCATTATAGGTTGCTTGCGGTTCAGGAAGATGATACATAAGCTTCAAATCTTGCGCAGCAAACAATCCTACAAGCCCATGTCCATGAACTTTGAATTGTCTGCCCTTCAATTCTGCATCATCCAATATCCATTTGATCATATCCGTGTATGGTAGAATTTTGGGTCTTGCCGCTATTCTGTGGAGGAATGAACATGCTAGGTCCTCCAAGGTCAACTCAGAAGAGCGTGGTGCATCCACGACAGCAGTTACCTTCATTATTCTAGGCTTTTCTTCTTCTAGCAGCCTGTACATACCGTCCCATGTTGATATCCCTGCATCTTTGTTGCAGGCTATGTCTGTGTACAGGGGTGCCATCTCCTTGGTCTTCTCTCTTGCTTCGGAGCTTTGAGCTTTGTTCTTCTTTCCCATTTCGCTTTGCATTTCTGTCTGAGTCATCTTCGCGTTTTGTTCCTGCAGATTACGAGTGAAATGGAAATGACTGATCCAGAAAGGTGATGGGAGAGTTTTAAATGGAAGAGATAAATCAAATATGCCACCTTACGTGAAGCAAATCTCTACCAAGGCACGCGTCTTTAATCCATTTAATAACTGACAACTAATTCATTTACTATCATTAAAAGCGCATGATTTCGGGTCAGATTATAGTAAGTGGCTTTTTCTTTGAATGGCGTGCCTGAAGGATTCGTACTGAAGTGATTTATGATTTGCTGACGTAACCTCGCATGTCGCGCGATCGCTAATCGCATCATCGCAAATCGCATGGATGTGGCATCGCAGCGATCGCAATATCGCAGATCGCAGGAATTTGATGTTCACAAAATCTTGCCTGGCTCATTTCTTCTATATGCGATCTAGCGATCGGCATTATCGCAGATCGGCGAATCTTTAAGTTTTCTTCATGAGCATTACTAATTTGCGATGCGATGTCATTATTAACACGAGGATGGTGCGCATAAAAAGGGAAATGAAGGTGTTTCCTATCTTTTGCAATGCGACCTTAAGGTTTTCTCTTTTATCATAGACTTAGGCTTAAAAATACCTAAGAGGCTTTTTCCAAGCGTACAATTGTGACTTTAAAAAAGAAACTCTTGCTTTCCCTAAAAATTAACTAAGGGTCCCCATTCATTAAGTACCATGGCTGATACTTAATTGAATAAGGGGGGGTGTTGCTGGCCACAACAGAATCACATGGTTATTTTGCCACAGATTGGTCGCATATTTGGCTTCCTTATAACGACAAACCAAATCAGATTCGGGTAGATAGAGAAAAGAATATGAAACACTCGGTCATTGATTTCGATGAAGCAAATGAACCTGTAGTTTTTACAAATAACATCCTTGGCAATTATTCTTCGGAATCTTTCTTTGGAAGTTTTATAGCTCAGGAATCTCCTTTTTTAGCAAACTCTATTTCTTCTCAAATTGAAAATTATTCGCAAATAGATTTGACTCAATGTATTAATGTTGTAGATATTGTTGTAAATAAACATGAATATTTATTTTGGGCACTTTATTTTGATTGTTCTAAGTCTAGTGAAGGTGTAAGAGCTAGATGTATATTAATAATACCTACTGGTGAAAAAACAATTGTAACATGTAGACTAGAATTTTAATGTACTAATAATATTGCAGAATATGAAGCATTAGTACAAGGATTGTATAAAGTGATAAATATTGGTGTTGAATATCTTCAAGTCTTTGGTGATTCTGAAATCGTTATAAAACAAGTCAGAAATAATATTCATTTTGTTTCAAACCACCTTAGACATTATCAATCCTTAATTCAAAAACTTACCTCACATTTTGTAGCATTCAATATTTCTCCAATACCAAGAATGTAGAATGCCAGTGCTGATCTTTTGGCCAACGTTGCATCCAAATTAATCCCTTTTGAAGATTTTAGTCTAGATAGATTTTCTATAGAATTGATTTTTTTCCCATCCATTCCCGATAATGTCACCAATTGGCGAGTATTCAATGATGATAGAGATATCCTAGATTTTTTAACATCCAAAGAATCCTATCTTGACCAAGTAATTGATGAGGACGAACATGATTCTCAATTGAATAAATCAAAAGACAAAAATGCTTTGCCGAAACCTATAGTTAAGCTTGAGGATCTTTATGATCTTAAAGACAGATTTAAAAAGGTCAACAACTACAAACTTCAAAGCTCAACTTTGAGATTTGAATTAGTTAACCTAGGATCTAATACAAAACCCCAAAATATTAACTTAGGTCTTGGTCTCTTATCTGAAGAAAGAAATGCATTTATTCATCTGTAAATAAATATAAAGATATCTTTGCTTGGAATTATCAAGATCTGAAAACATATGATGCCTCTATCATTCAACATATCATCCCAATGGTACTAGATGTTAAACCCATTCAGCAAAAACTTAGGAAGATACATCCGAATTTGGAAACTCATATTAAGAGCGAGTTGAATAAACTTTTAAAAGCTAAAATCATCTTTCCAGTAAGACATTCTAAATGGGTTTCCAATCTTGTATCGGTTAGAAAGAAAAATGGTGATATTCACATTTGTATTGATTTCAAGAATCTAAATAAGGCATGTCAAAAGGATAATTTTCCTCTCCCATCAATGGAACAAGTTCTGCAATCAGTTGTTGGTTCTGAATTAATGTCCTTTTTAGATGGATTTTCAGGATACAATCAAATCCTTGTTCATCCAGAAGACTGATTAAAAACTACATTCAAAATGAAGTGGGGAACATATGCATATCAGAAAATGCCTTTTGGATTAATGAATGCAGGAGCTACGTTCCAGAGAGCTATGGAAATTTCTTTCAAAGGGTTGATTAATAAAACTGTTGTGGTATATCTTGATGATATTACCATATATTCAAAGAAGATAAATAATCATTTGCATGATTTAAAGTAGATCTTTGAAAGGTGCAAAAGGTATGGAATTTCTCTAAACCCCAAGAAATCATTTTTTTTCTTTGAGTGAAGGTAAATTCCTTGGTTTTATTGTATCCAAACATGGAATTTATATTGATCCAGAAAGAATTAAAACCATTTCTGAAATTCCATTACCACATACCAAAAAATCGATGTAGTCTTTTCTTGGCCAAATCAATTTTGTTAAGATATTTTTCCTCGAATTTTCTCAAATTGTCCTACCATTACAAACAATGATAAAAAAAGATTCAGTTTTTAAATGGGGTGATCATGAAAGAGTTGCATTTAAAGAAATCAAACAAGTTGTTATTGATGCTCCTTCTCTATCAACCCCCAATTTTTCTGATCAATTTATTTTGTATACTTTTTCCTCTGAGTTATCATATGTAGCGGTCTTAACGCAACCAAATGAACAGAAAGTCAAAGCTCCTATAGCTTTTTTCAACTCAAATTTTCAAGGAGTTGGATTAATTATTCACGAGTAGAAAAGAAAGCCTTTGCAGTTTACAAAGCTATCAAATATTTTAGACCTTTTCTTATAAAAACTCACGTTAAAGTTATTGTTCCTTTCTCAGTAGTTAGGAAATTACTTATTCAAAAGGAGTTAGGAGAAACGAGAGACAAGTGGGTGTTTGCATTACAAGAATATGATCTAGAAATCAAACCCACTAAAATTGTAGAAGGTCAATGTTTTTGTAGGTTAGTTACAGGAATGAATGATACATTAATAGATGAAGTAACAGGTAATATTGAACAAATCACAGAGGTACTCCTTGTTAGTACTCAGCCTTAATATGATGAATTAATATGTTATTTGAAAAATGGTTATGCTCCAATTGAAATGGATGTTAAGAAAAAGAAAGCCTTGAGATTGAGAGCCAATCAATATCAACGCATCAACGATGTATTATTTACAAAAAAATATGATTATGTTTTATTAAGACATTTGGAAAAAAACTAAAGCAAAAAATGTCTTACAAGAAATGCATGATGGACCAGCAGGTGGACACTATAGTGGAGATACAACAGTTCACAAAATTATGCATGCTAGATATTACTAGCCAACTTTATTCAAAGATACCCACATGTATGTAAGAAGATGCAAAATTTGTCAAACCTCTTCAGGTAGACAGAGGAAACCTTCCATGCCCTTGCAACCAGTCAACATTGAACAACCTTTTGAGCAATAGGGATTGGATATAATAAGTGAGATTATTCTTCATTCTTCCAAACAACATAGGTACATTTTGACTTCAACATATTATTTTATGAAATGGGTAGAGGCAATACCCCTGAAGCTAGCCAATTTTGAGAACATCATTGAATTTATTGATGAATTTATTATTATAAGGTTTGGTATCCCTCATGCTCTTATTTTTTACAATGCTTCTTATTTTTATGGGAATGAAATGACTGAATTTGCTTTGAAGAGAGGATTTAAACTTAAGTATTCTTCAAATTATTACCCTTAGGGAAATGTCTTAGCAGAATCCACTAATAAAAATCTTATAAGGATCATCAAATGAACTATCAACCAAAATAAAAATAACTGGCACAAAGATTTAATATTTTCTTTATGGGTTGATAGAATAATCGAGAAAACCTCAATAGGTACTTCTCCTTTTCATTTGGTATACGGAAATAATTTATTCTACCTCCAAATCTAGTTATCCCCTCATCAGCCCTGGTTCAATTTATTGAAGAACAACCTTCTTCTGCTTTGCAATTACGAATGTCTCAAATCCTAAAGCTAGAAGAAGAAAGAAATAAAGCTAAGCTAGTCCATGCTCACCATCAACAATTGGTCAAAGCTTCATTTGATGTCAATTCAGTCAAAGATAAAAAATTTGAAATCGGAGACTTAGTTTTGAAATGGGATAAAATGCATGAAGACAAAGGAAAACATACAAAATTTCAAAAACTCTTGCTTGGTCCCTTTCAGATTTTTGAGAAGATAGGTCCATCAACCTTCATTTTGCAAGATTTACAAGGGAAGAAGGAAATTCTTCCTGTTAATGGACTTATACTCAAAAAATATTTTTCTTGAAGGAACGTAAGTTCTTTTGTACACTATGTAAATATTTTTATATATCATTTCCTTTTGTTATTAAAAGTACTATACTTTTGAAAAACACATTGGAAGTTTCTCTTTATTTTTGAATTGTTAAATTTATTTAAGGACAATTTAGAAAGAAAAACTTTAAATTGGAATCTAAGTATTGAATCTGTTTTAATGATTTGAAATAAGATTCATTTAGTTATGTAATCTTTTGGTTTGAAACTCTTTAAAAAATTTGTTTGTTGTGAATTGGTTTTGAAAAGTTATGTTTATAAAAGTATAGATTGCTATGAAGTCTTTAGCATATTTTACTTAAATAGGTCATCCAAGACATGTAAAGAGTAAATGAAACCTCCCCATACATTTATTTTAAAAACATTTCAGAGTGTAATTCAAAAATGTAAAAAACTTAATAGTTAAGAGGT
The DNA here is from genome assembly GCA_031772625.1 of Pinus tabuliformis. Lineage (NCBI taxonomy): Eukaryota > Viridiplantae > Streptophyta > Pinopsida > Pinales > Pinaceae > Pinus > Pinus tabuliformis. Next base: position 89,738,273 of record CM062814.1, on the reverse strand, counting down.
CTCATCACGAGCCTGCTTACCATGATCATAGGAAGCTAATAAAATTGGCATTATCACTAGTGGCAACCAAATCAAGATAGTGGCTCTTAGTCACCAGATTTTGAGACAAAAGATCTCATCACGAGTTGGATTAGTTAATTTTATTACAACTTGTGAATGGAATTATCATTTTCTGGATACCAGACCAGGATAATGACTTTAAAATTAAAAATAATAAAAAAGAAAAAGAAAAAAGGAAATTCATTACCTCTAAAGAATGTTATTATAACATGGATGGGATACTGGTTCATTTTGGTTAAATGGTAACCCTGTCGAGGCTATGAACGCCTTCTGGCAACAGTGGCTCTACCAATGACTTATAAGTTTATTCAATACGCTAAGCTTCTAATAGTTTTTACTTTATCTTTTCAACCTATTAGCTATTGATTTACACAAAAAATATTTTCATCTATCACAAACCTTGAGAAGCTTTACGATGAGATGAATTATTTCATTTCAAAGTTATCTATATCGATCTAGATTTCAATCGTTTTTAAACTTTCTAAAGAAATTTCTTGATAAATATTAACATTTTACAGAGATTAATTGTTTCATCCAGTGTGTCACCAATTGTTGTGGTACTCAACAACCCCCCATTATCTTTAGACTTAGGAGAAAGAATAATGGGGACCCTTTAAAAATTTTAGGATAGAATCCTTCTTTGTTTAAATAAAATAGGATAAGTTTTATTTTTACTCTTTGATTTTTGAATAAAACAAAAAAATTTATGAATAAGGTCATAAAACCTTTTAGGAATCCTTTTGTAGTTTTAAAATATGAATTAGAAGTCTAAATGAATCCTGGAAATAATGAAAAAGTTATAAAAGAGTAGGCCTTATTAAATAATACGCATAATATTGGCGATTTCAAAGGACAACCGCAAAGCTAAAACTGCGAAAAGCTGAAATGTGAACTTGTGAAATTGCGATAAGTTGATAAGCCAAATACAAATGCGAAATACGAAATTACGAAATTGCGAAACTGTGAAATGCGAAATTGCAATAAGCCGAATTACGAAATGTCGAGCCAATATCGCATTCCGTCAATTGACGGATGTGGGTCATATTGTGTTTTGTTAAATTACAGTCTTTCGTTAATATAGATCCTGCACCTATATACTTTTCGGAAATCGCAAAATCGCTAAGCTATGTAATGTCACCCAATACCACACACTGATAAAAGATTTTCTGGTATAATGACAAGTGTGAGTATCACGTGAACAAACGTTTGGAAATTTAATGACCACTCTACATAGTTCTAATTTTGAGGCTTTTATTGATTGGTAATAATTTTTAGTTAATGTGAAGGGATTTCCATATAACTCGCATTGAATTGATATGACCATTTGCATCCTTAGAATAGTTAAAGGACATGTCAAGAATAATTAAGGCAAGGAGGAAGTCTGTAACACAGCAAGAACTAGTATTTCCACCTGAAGAAGTGTCTGAAATGTCTCCATTGTTTACAAATACTACATGCACTCCAGATGCAGGTTCCACCTCCTGGGAGGTGATATACAAACTATTTGAGGATGAAAATCTGAGGGTAATTGTGAAACAGACTACTACTATTGATGATTCTCCTCCAAGTAACGACACCACATGGAATGGTGTGTCCATTTCATTTCTTCAACGAATTGTTGCTCGCCCTAAAATCCTACCATATACAGATATGGTGAGATGGGTTGTCGACTAGCTAGACATTAAAAACATAATGTTTATAACAAGGAGGAAGATAGTTATTGGGTGTTTTAAAATTGAGGATTTAAGGAAATGTATCATCTACCCCCACCTCAGAAGAGGTATGACACACAATTCATCTAGAAATTCATGCAAGAGAATATGAAACTTACGGACCTGATTAGAGAATGGAGAAGGGACCCAAACAAACACAAGTGAGAGGACAGGCGTATGTATTCATTATCCTCCATTGTTGGCCCTTTCTCTCATATTGTTTCTATGTTATGTCACCTCTATGGTTATCCAAATACGCAAAAATTCTTTAAAGAATGGGTGCCATTGATAGAAGACTTTGTTGATGGCTATATCATGGATTGGGCTACTATATTATCCAACAATTTGACCACCCAAATCCGCAATTACAGACAAAAGTGTGATGTTCTCGAAAGAACAACTCCTCCTTTCTTTATGAGCGCCTATATCATGGACATAATTTGTTTTTCTTATAATTTTCCATCTCTTAGATGGAAATGGACAGACCAATTTCCTAGCCATATTTCTATTTATCTTGATATCCTTTCGAAATAGAAATACCATTCTCACTTCTACATAATACGTCATGAAGTCATGCTCCCCATCCACCAAGAAGTGTTTGGCAGAAAATCCCCTAGAATTACTGCAAAAGCCAATAAATACCTAATTCCTACAGGAAAGTGGTTTGGGGAAGAATCATTTACCTACATTAGTGTTTTTGGTAGCCTTGCCCATCCTCATGTCTTGCCCCTTTGTTATAGACAATTTTGTGCCTTGCAGCATCGGGCATGAATTGTCAATAATCCAAGGGATCCAAAGTCCCTAAACATGATGTTCCTGCCCCTAGAGGAACAAGGTCAGCAAACCAACAGCTCTCAGATCAGTTCTCCACCTGAAAACACTCAAAAACAAGCAATCCTGAAATCAAAGCAGGTGCTCCACTAGGCTTCTGCGCTGAAACTCAACTCCTCCATGGTGTACCTGCGTTGCAAAGCAGGTAGAACAAAGGCCACCTGCGCTGAGCGAGATGGGACAAGTGGCACACTGAGTCATTGCTCTGGAATCTTCCAAAAATGACACTTGGATCAGGGATTTCGCCTTGTGATGAGTCAGAGGCTCTGTTTCTCCAAGTGGAAGCAAGGTTCTCCAAGTGGACTCAAGAACTGAAGATCAACTGAAGAGAGAAAGGACACAAGGCAGCTACACATCAGTTGCAGGCTGACTCATTCTTTCTCAATTCATCTATATATTGAGCTCTCTCCTATGAGCTCAGGAGGCTGGAATTTTGTGCAAAGTAATGATATGCTGTTGGTTTCGCTATAGAACTATTGGGTGATTGCTTGAAGGAGGTGAAGAGGAGAAATTCTTTCTACTGGGAGGTGTTGCTGGATTGGGGCCTTCAATGGTTGTAACCTTCTCAGAACTTTACTTCTTCCATTAATAAAAGCTATTGAGGTTCTTCTATATGCACTTGTTTCAATGATGTATTGTGATGATTGTATATTTGATTTATGTTAATCCTTGAATCAGTTATGAATGCATGCTTCTTTTAGTTTCCTTCTTTGTTATTTTGCAGGATCTCATTGTAGCTGGGCCAGCAAAAGAGCAAAGAGCTAGGAGCAAGCAGCAAAGAGAAGAGATTGGAGCAAATATTAAGCGCAAGGCAACAGTTAGTGCATTTCTTCATTCTCTCTTGCTTTCATAAAGAAGTAAACCTTAAGTAGTTTTATTTACAGTTGTTGCTGAGGTACTATCACCCTTAGAGTGGGATAGGGTCATCCGAATCAGATACTTTTCACTACAACAAACTGGCGACTCCGCTGGGGATCGTATCTGTTTGATTGTTTGTAGTATTTTGCTATTCATTTCCTGAACAAAAGAGTACCAAATTGAAAAGCTTTTGACTATATCAAAAGCGAAGTAGAGGGCAGCTACTCTAGCTCATTTCTGAGCATGTTCATGATTTTAAGAGCTGATCTACAAGGATCCTTGTAAGCTCTTAGTGATAGCTTTTCATCTTCCTTGTCATCCCTTAGTGTGTGCTTGACTGATAGCTTCTGATTTGAGCAAAAACTGTGAATTTTTGAGAAAATTGTGATCCGGAAACTGAGAAAACGCAGCTTTCGTTTTCCAAAGCAGGTAGTAGACAGGCTACCTGCTTTGCAACGCAGGTCCCGAAGGGGCTACCTGCGCTGAGAGCCAGACTGGCTGTGCAGCACCTGCGTTGGCCCAATTTTGCCTTGTGCATTTGGGGTTTCCTCCCTTTTTCTTGCCTGTTTTCACTATAGATTTTGCAGCCAGTTACCAGTCTTGTACCTGTTCTGAAACCAACCTTACTTGCCATCATTCCGCCTCTATTATATAACAAAATTGTACTTGTTCTTTTGTATTTCTTACATCATTTACAATTTCCCATAACGAAAGTGAACTAGTCTTGCTTTGGCCTCTTAGATCTGAACCTGTGTTAGGCATTTTGCTGGTCTAAAGAGTTAGCTTGTTTGCTGTCCATAGCTGATTAGTCTTTTTACTTTCGTCATTATGGTTTGATTTCATGTATTTCCAGTGATTAAACAAGTAAATCTTAAGGCGTCTTTTGATTTTGGACAAGCTTGTTTGTTTTCGCTTTAAATCGAAATCAAAGTTAAATAACAACTTTCTTTTTGTAATACATCAACATTAAGAAAGGGAAAAGAAAATACATGCATTGTGCATTTTGCATTTGAAAAAGTTTGCATGATGATTTAGGAGAAAGTGCATTAGTTTGTGCTGTATGAACTGTGTGAAAAGATTTGCCTTTCTTCTCCCTCAGTAGTTAAGATTTTCATCAGTCAAAAAGATTTGAAAAAGCTTGCTTCTCATCTTAGGCTGCATTTAGGATTTTTGTCATATACATCTCGTGGTGAACCTTGAAAGGCAAACTTTAAAAAGATCAACTTAAAATATACTGAATGAACCTAACAACGCATTGAAACATAACGCAAACACATAGAGGTCTAAGCTAGAGACGTGTTCCGGCGTCGTTAAACGTAGTGATTGTCGATCTCTACGAAGGTGGGTGATTCCTCCTGAGAGTCGGTGGCACTAATACGGACTTGTGCTCCCACGTACCGTCGAGTATATATTGGGAGACCCCTATAGGCATATATCCTTTATCCTTAGGAAGCCGTGTCGGCCGCCCTACTGATCGCAATGCAGTGAACACAGCATTCACGAAGATTGACCACACGTACCGTAAAACGTATTCCGTGGTTTTGCGAAAGGTTTGGCACACCCTCTGCCTAAATCTCCAGAGCAGTTTCTTTTGGCCTTTTTCAAACTCTATAACTGAAAAAGTCCAACCGAGCATTTGTCACTTCGGGCTCGTTAATACATCGAAGGAGACTAGAGTCATCTTTAGCTTTTTCTCGACTCTTAAAACATGAAAAAGCAAAGTTATGTTTAAAAGCGTCTAATAAAATTCATTCAAATCGGAAACGCAAATTTTCCCCTTTATATTTTAGTTGATCGAGTAATCCGCAATCATGGAAGAAAGTCAATTGAATATCCGTCGTTCTCGGAGGCTTGCGAGTCAACCGTCTTTGTCTCCGGAATCGAAAACAGTCCGGACAAAGCGAGCTCGTCGAACCAGTTCAAAATCTCCTTTAAAAGTTAGAACAAGTGTTCCAACAACATCTGAGATTCTGGTTACTCCAAACATTTCCGGAAACCCTGCCTCTATAGAAGAAGTTCAACCGCCGCAGAAGGACAGTAATACTGATCCTAGTCTGGGGGCAAATACTTGTATAACTGAACCAGTTCCATCTGTAACTGGTCCAGAGAGTTTTGTTCCTCAAACATCTGTCGCTGTTGATACAACCCCTTCTTCGGCACCGGAAATCTATTACGGACCTGACGGTCTTCCTCTTCCACCTGGTCTGATTGCGATAGAGGAAATTATAGAGGAACCGCAAGTATCCACTCCAACTCATTTTGGAGTAGGGGTCACTCTATTTCCTGCTACAACATAAGTTTATCCATCACCAGTGGAAGTTCCTGTAGAATCGCTAGGCAATCAATTGGATAGACTCAAAATGTCTGAACAACCGTCGACATCTAGGACTGTGTCAAATGACACGGCGACGGCAGAATTACCTGCTGCAAATCCAACAATGTTCGCCGGCATACCATCTGTCCCAACTAGCTCTCAGTTGCTAGAAGGAGTCCACCAAGGGACTATCTCGGCAGTATGGTCTGTTCCTGTTTGCTCCGGAGTAATGTCTGGTAACTCTTATGGTGAGACTCAACAAATTGACCCTTTTGGGAATCAATTTAGGCCATCCAGTCCTCCAGGACAATCAATTGCCTTGAGTTCTGGATTACCACCGTATGGGGGGCAGTACGCCCTTTCATTACCCCCTCCGGGAGGGTACCCATACGGGAGTTCTCAACCTTATTCAAGTTATGGTGGAATTGCAACGAGTAGTTGGGTACCTATGCTATCCCAGCCACCAAGAGTTGTATATTCTATGCAACAGTGTGTACCTGTGACGAACATCCCAACTACACCGGCTATTGTAACCGTGTCGCAAGTTCAAACGATGCCTGTTGTATGTCAACCTCAGATTTCTCAGGTTCTCATGCAACAGCCCCTTGACCCTGCGACCCAACCACAATCGCCTACTGGTGGGGCGACACAAGTACAATCGGGTATAATCACCCCACATCTTGGTCCAATGGTTAGTATAGCACAACAACCCATGGTATCGCAACCGTGGATAGTGCAATACCAACAGCCACAATTCCAACAAGTGTACCAAGGTTCTGAACAGCAAATCTTTGCGAATACTGGACAACCATATATCCAAAATGGTCAAAATCAACCACTTTATGGTGGTCAAGTCCATCAACCGTATCAGTCATACCAACATCAACTCCATTATGCTGGTATGCAAAGACCAACTGTTCAGGCGATTCCATCGTACCCTGGATACGCTTCCCCTAACTTGAATCAACAGTTACCATTCGTGGCGACTTTAGAGTTGCCTGATTTACATCGGTTAACCAATGATCCAATTGCTTACGCCCCATGGTGGCCAGTGATCCCGCACAAACTCCCATCCGACATTCCTAAATTCAATGGAAATCCAGGTGAAGACCCGTCGAATCATGTGATGACATTTCATCTATGGTGTTCGTCGAACACTTTAAATGATGATTCGATAAGGCTTCGCCTCTTTCAGAGGACATTGACAGGTCCAGCGGCGAAATGGTATATAGAATTGCAAAGAGCTTCGTTCGACAATTTTAGCTCCCTTGCCACGACATTTTTAACCCACTTTCAATTACCGATAAGGTATGAAACGGGAACAGAGATATTGACTAACTTCAAACAGACAACCGCAACTCATATATCAGATCATATACATGAGTGGCGACGTCGACGAAGAATGGTTAAAACATACGTTCCTGATCAGCTTTTAGCTGAGTGGTTTATAAAGTCGTTACTTCCGGCCATAACGGAAGATGTGGCAAAGGGGGGAGTCGTAACAGAAGAGCAGGTTATTGCTCGTGCACAATATTTGGACTTAGTATATACTCAGTCCGGCACGCTCTATGACAAAATACCAGACGCCCCTAGACCAGAGTTTTCAATCCCTCCTCCTCCTAAATCAAATAGTGACTCTCATGCCGGCAATGGCGTGATTGGCACGGCAAACACGAATCCGAAAAGGACCAATCAAAAGAAGGCCCGTAAGGATTCGAATCAAAATGCGCATGGAGAAGTTCTTGCTTCGGAAGTAAATGTCGTATCGACAGATAAAGGCAAAGAAACCAATCAACCAGGAAGCAAGAAGAAGCAAAACAAAGGGAAGAAGAATAAACAAGGTGAGTCATCCCCTAAGAAAAATTCTTCGAACCCTCCTGGGAATAGGAAACCGAATCCATGTCAAATATGCGATGACAAGGATCATAACACTAAGAATTGCCCATTCAAAACTGAGCTAAAGAGGTTCTTTAAGAGTCCGCGTACCTCAGCTGTGTCAAGTGATCCATTTCCTAACCCAAGTCAAAATCTGGTTGATAGTGGAAACACTTCCCCATCTCAAGTGCTTATGTTGTCAGTTTCAAAACAGCAAAATGATGCTTTGATTTCGACAAGGAACAAAGATCACGGGAATCCACAGGTGTCGAACGATAAAGGTAAAGATCAACCTAGCAGTTCGACAACAACTTCGGCAGAAGTTGTACCCCCCATCACGCATGAATTAACGATAAAACCGCCAAAGGGAGTAGTACACAAGTCTACATTTAATCCTCGTGCCAGAGCGGCACAGCATTATAACATAGTGGAAGATTTGGCACAATCGCCATCTGCTATGTCGACTCTTGAGGTACTACAACATTGCCCATCCCAAAGGCAGGCATTGTTATCAGCAATTGGTGGGGTGGATCCTAAAGATTCCAATCTGGTATCCTTTGATCACAAAGGGTATGATCCTCAGTTACCAGCTCAACTAGCTTTCCTCGTCCAAGTGAAAGCCCTCAACAAAACAGTTCATAGAACGATTATTGATGAGGGGGCATCGACATGTATTATGTCGATGAGTTGCTGGAAAACTTTAGGATCTCCAACCTTGTCGCGATCATCGACAACATTAAAAGCATTCGACGGAAGGATATATACCCCTTACGGTATCCTTAGTAACCTGAAAGTTGAACTAGGGGGCAAAACAGTAGAAATAGATGTTGAAGTCATTGATGGAAATCTTGACTATAACATCCTACTGGGAAGGCCATGGATTTATGCCATGCAAGCTGTTGTGTCGACTTATTTTAGGAAGATCGCATTCCCCTTTGAAGGAGGGATTACGGTCGTCGATCAACAAAACTTCCTCCCTAATGGTTCACAAGTTACAGGAAGCGTTCCCATGATCCATGGCAGCGACCGGTCGATTCAAGATATTGGAGTAGGTCTGTTGAAAGATCCCACTATGATGGGAACTTTCGCGCTACCACCTCCTAGTTGCATAGGAAATGTACCATTTGTAGCAACATGCAATATGGTATCCACCTTGAAAGACACAGAAGGCAAAGTCGCTATGGATCATGCAATGGTTTTGCCACCAAGCCCTATTGAAATATTGTAGCAATCAATGTTTCATGCCTGGGAAGCGAATCCCAATCAGCGCTCTTCGAGCGTTTGGGTAGATAGATCTAGAGAATATGGTACCCCATTAGATCCTTGGTCGAAAGTACATGGGACTGACGAAGGAATCTTGCAATCAATGATGATTGAGGGGGCACCATGGAATGATCACCACCATCATTCCCTTCTTCCGGAATACGAAGAAGATACTCAGAAAGATCTTTACCACCCTTCAGTCTTTGAATTCCTAACAAATACTGTAAACACGGTGGATTCTGAGCGAAACTTATCCAATATTGAAGAGACTATAGCCATAAATATCTCGACCAAAACAGGTATTGTAGAGAATATTCATGTTGGCAAAGGTTGTTCCCCTTCAGAACTGGAAATATATAACGCTCTCTTTCGTGAATTTAGAGATGTCTTTGCTTGGTCATATGATGAAATGCCAGGCATCGACTCAGGTATCGTTGAACATGAAATTAAAATGTATCCTGATGTCAAACCAGTAAGACAACGGCTTCGACAGGTGCACCCTAAGAAAGCCGCTGCCATTAAAGCAGAATTTGAGAAACTTCTCCATGCTGGATTCATCTACCCGGTTCCTCTAACCGATTGGGTATCGAATATTGTTCCTGTTATGAAAAAACAAGGAACAATACGAGTGTGCGTCGATTATAGGGATGTAAACCAAGCTTGTCCAAAGGACAACTACCCTACACCCTTCATCGACCAGATAATTGATGAATGCGCCGGATGTGAAATCTTTTCCTTTATGGACGGATTCTTCGGATATAATCAAATTAATATCCGCCCACAGGACCAGTCTAAGACTGCATTTATATGTCCGTGGGGCACATTCGCTTATCGAAAATTACCCTTTGGTTTGAAGAACGCAGGGGCGACTTTTCAGAGGGCTATGAATTATGCCTTCCATGACATCAAGAGCATTGTTCAACCATATCTCGACGATCTTCCGGCTCATTCGTGAAAGCAGACTGATCATCCGCAGCATCTAAGAGCGATATTTCTACGTTGCCGACACTACAAGATAAGACTCAATCCACACAAATGTGTGTTTTGCGTCGGTTCTGGTCGTTTACTTGGCTTTGTAGTCTCTAAAGATGGGATTTGTCTCGACCCCTGTAAGGTTCAGGCAATCATCAATTTGCCTCCACCTTCAAATTTGCTTCAGATTCAGAAACTCCAAGGGAAAGCAAACTTTCTGAGGAGGTTCATTCCAAATTACGCAGAACTTGCTAAAGGTTACACACGTCTTTTGAAAAAAGATGTACCCTTCAACTGGGACCAGGTTGCACAAGCTTCCTTTGACGCTTTGAAAGAGTCTCTAGTAAAAGCATCATTAATGTACGCCCCGGATTATCTTAGGGATTTTAACCTGTATCTAGCTGCAACGGATACAACCATTGCGATGGTTTTAGTTCGAGAAGTCGATGGAGTTGAACATCCTATATATTATTTAAGTAAAAAATTAAATGATACAGAAAGTAAATATTCTTACGTTGAAAAGCTAGCGCTTGCTGCTGTTCAAGCGGTACAGAGATTTCGACATTATATCCTCTTTAGGAAAACTACCATTCTATCAGATTGCAACCCCATGACTTATATACTGTCGCGACAGTTGCTGGGGGGCAAGTATTCCAAATGGATAGCGATCCTTCAAGAGTTTGATCTGGAATTTGTGAAATCCAAGTCAAAGAAAGCTCTGGTATTCGCAGAATTATTATGCGATCTCCCATCGTCGTCCAACGATGAAACTTCCAAGGAATCAATCGTGGACGAGACTTTATTTTTGATATCTGCAAGCGATGAATGGTATGGAGATATAATTATCTATCTCCAAACCCAAAAGTTTCGGCCAGACATCTCACACTCCGAATAGAAACGTATACGATACCAAGCAAAAGACTACATGATCGTCGGTGATACCCTTTACCGTCGTGGTATCGATACAGTTCTGAGGAGGTGTCTCACCCATGAAGAGGCCGAAAAAGCCCTGAATGAGTGTCATTCATGCGCGTGTGGAGGGAATCAATCAGGTTTTGCTACAGCCCAAAAGATATTAAGAGCAGGATATTTTTGGCCAACAATGTTCAAAGATTGCATAATCGCAGTCCGAAGTTGCCATTCCTGCCAAATCTTTGATAGCAAAACCAGAAGACCGCCCGCACCCCTGCAACCAATAGTTGCAGTTGGGCCTTTCGCCAAATGGGGCATCGATATCATGCAATGTAACCCCACCTCGACCGGGGGGCATGGGTATATTATAGTCGCAGTAGACTATTTTACCAAGTGGGCCGAGGCGATGCCTACATTGGACAATACCGGTGAAACAGCTGCCCTATTCTTTTTCAATCACGTAGTCGCCAGGTTCGGCGTACCCCAGGCTATAGTTACAGATCATGGATCGCATTTCCGCAATCACATGATGGTCGAATTAGCTGCCAAACTAGGGCTATCTCACGACAGCTCTACTCCGTATTATCCACAAGCCAACGGACAAGTTGAAGCAATCAACAAGGTCCTGAAGCGTATGTTGCAAAGTATGATCGGAGTTCATAAAAGAAGATGTCACCTAATCCTGTATGCAGCCTTGTGGGCCTACCGAACTTCGGTAAGAAACGCAACTGGATTCACACCTTTCCAATTGGTGTACGGTCTAGAAGCAGTCTTACCGATCCAGTGTGAAATTTCGTCGCTTAAACTCGCAATTGATCTCCTCCCCGGAACTTCGGAAGAAGAGGCTCGTTTCTTGGAATTAATCCACTTGGATGAAACTCGTCGTGATGCCGCTTTGGCTAACGAAGCCCATAAGAAATGAGTCAAGGCTCAGTTCGACAAAAATGTCAAACCCCGTGTCTTCTCAGAAGGTGATTTGGTCTTGCTTTATGACCAAGAATCCGATAAATTAGGAGCAGGTAAATTCAAGTCCTTATGGATGGGCCCCTATATTGTTAAAAGAGTGTTAGCAAAAGGAGCCTACGAGTTAATAGATTACGACGGAATTCCACTGGCGCAGCCCCGGAACGGGCTGTACCTCAAGCGTTACTATGCTTAAATAGTAACCTGCATGCTTTTGTTGTATTTTGTTTTCGCCAAAGTTCTTGTTCTGGTTGAGTGATTCCCCTTTTTCATTCGTTGCAGATGTCAAACCTTATGGAGACATGTGTTGGATATGCCGACGGAGCGAGTCGTAGTTCGCGGAACCTATCCTCCGCAGCATGGGCCATTTTTGATCCAAGTGGCGAGTTAGTAAGTTTCAGAGGTGTATGTATTGGGCAATCAACGAATAACATCGCTGAGTATAGCGCGTTGATAGAACTACTCTCTGATGCCGTCACACGAGGCATACGCCGACTAATTGTCAGGCTAGACTCACAGCTCGTAGTACTACAACTCAATGGCATATATTCTGTTCGTAATCCAGCTATTTATCGCATGTTCCTAAGAGTAAAGATCTTGGAATGACGATTTGATTCAATTCAATATCAACATATTTCAAGAAATTTAAACACATTAACTGACTCATTAGCAAACTATGTGTTAGATAGACATCTGCAACATTTATAAAAGGGACACATCATAAAAAGTGTACATATGAATCATCAAATCAACCAGAATGAAAATCGAAAATCAAAATATATATAAGCTGTTCATAAAGTTCATACATAACGTTCTGTAACCAAGACAAAATTGGTCATGTGACCTAAAAACTCAAAAGTGCTAGGGGGCACCCTAGCCTAGTGATGCTCCTGATAGTAAGCCACAGTCTGTGCTATCATACGCAGAAGACGGGTCCATCGTCTAGGTACACCGATAGTATGCTGTTGCATCGGTAAAGGTAACTCGTCAATCTGTACATCCGGAAGACCACGGGTAAGGTTCTCAACCTGCCCCTGCACAGCTGTAAGGGTCTCAGTATCGCTAAGATCACGGATAATAACTCTTCGAGCAGGTTCCTCTGCCGGAGCAGCAACAGGTGGTCTCAGACGAACTGCCGGACGAACAGGACCGACATCTGCAAGCACACATGAGTTCAATTAAAGTCTTGATAGAATAAAGCACAAGAACATTATAAATGAAAACAATGAACAGTAATATGGTTGAAGTTCTTACCAGTAGCATCCCACTGAGCACCGTCTGGCAGTACCATATCCGGATCACCCCGGAAATCCATACCAACATATGGGTACTCGGAAAAAGCCATCTCCTGGCGATCGAACCACCTGAAGAAAGCGGCATTGAAAGAAATCTGGGATTGACCTGCATGTCTGGACATGTGATCGACCCATCGCTGCATACGTGGCTCGGTAGGAGAAGGCACTCCGAGATCAATGTACTGAGGTTGCATCAGAGGGATCTTCTCCAAGGCGAAGGCAGTCAGAATCGAACCAAAACCAAAGTTCTTCAGCTTCCCGTCCTTCACCTTGTTCAATTGATTTTTCATCTGAGTAAGCACCGCATCACTCCAGTTGAAGATCTTCGGTTGGATACATTCCAAGGCGTGCTACATATGAGACCTGTTGGCAACATGTAAAGATGCGCTACCGGCCATCCTACCAAGAGTATACAGAATGGACCTGAGAGGCCTGCTAGTAACATCACGGATAACCACCTTGCCGTCTCTGCTCGGCTGGGACCCCTCCCTACAGTACTGGCAGACATAATCTCTCACGGAATCATTCCCCCGAACTGTACCTGATAAAGAAATGGGGGCACCCCGCCTTGACAAGCCAGTCAAGAAATAAATATCTGTCACGGTCAATGGAATAGGTTTGTTCCTGATCTGGAATACTTGGTTAACAGGATCCCAAGCATCAAGCATATACTGCAGTAGAGAAATCTGTGCTCTCACGCTAGAGATACGGAAAAACTTCAGCAAACCACAGTCTCGTAATGCGCCCACCGTAACATGATCATGAAGGGCAATCATATCTTCTTCTTCATGTTCTCGTTCTCGCCATGTTAGGGCCATCTTGATCAAGAATCCCTGCAAAACAAACAAGAGAATGAGTCAGCTCCTGAAATTGATGAAAAATTGGCGAAAATTTCATCAAAATCTGTAAAAAATTGTTGTTTTTATGCCCCAACGCAGGTGCCCAGTGTACTACCTGCGTTGGGGGACAAGCTGCCTTCAAACAGCTTGAATCCCAACGCAGTTTTCGAATGGGGAACCTGCGCTGATCAGAGGGCGCCCTGGCAAAACCCCAGAGGCTCAATAGAACAGCAAAACAGGCATAAAACAGGAAAATGAAACCATGAAAATGAAGAGCTAAGGTTTAGCTCCTACCTGGTCCAAACGGCGCCGAAAATCGTCCGCAGAATCTCCCGGAATCAGCTGATGAAAATCAAGGGGAAAGAGGCTCCTCCAAAGCTCCAACAAGCAAAATGCAAATGAAATGGTAAAGTGAGAGGTAAAAACCCTTTTTATTTGCTTTTTTACGTAGTTCAAGGTAAATATTAATGTGTTAATCTCATTTTCAAGTAAATATTACTCATTTCTAACTAGTTTGTTGCAGCAATTTGAAAATGCAGTGCTATCAGTGAAAAAGAGAAGCTAGTTATGGTAAAAAAATCAAAAAGTAAACCATATATTCGAGCAGTTTTAGCACACAGTTCATGCTCGTTAAAAAATAAACGCAAGATCCGAGCAGTTTTCGCACATAGTTCATGCTCGTTAAAAAATAAACATAAGTTGTGAGCAATCTTCCCCTAGAGTTCAAGCTCACCCAGAAAAAATGAACCGGTAAATAACCTTGGTAAATGTAACCTTTGACAGCCATATTAAAAGCCATTGGTCATGTTTATATGCCATCACCTCCATCCGTTCATTTGGCCAATCGTTCATCTCCATATGTTTGTTTACCCTTTTTGAGGAACAACTGCGAAGAGTGATTTCACTTAGCCATCCTTGTGACACTGCCGTGATTGGAAAATTCCAACCTGTACCTGGAATCTGCTGCTATCCCTGTTTATCACTCGTTCCTCAAAAGACGAGTCTTCTTTGAGCTCTTTTCTCCTAACTCGTAAAATATGAAAAGTTTGCCGAGTTTTGGCCTTCCAGCTCGTTAAACGACCGGAAGAGCTATCCCTCCTCTAGATTTTAATCTTTTTGGACCTGAGGGATTATTGCACAAAAAGATCGAGCGCTTGTTTTGTTCGGCTCATTAAAGCAATCGAAAATTCATCCCTTCTGTATTGTTTTATACTTTTTCGGACTTAAGGGATTAGATGACGAAAAAGGAATTCTGGAGTTGACTTTATGTACCTTTTCAGACTCTCTAAAAATGAAAAGGACCGAGTTATCCTTGTCGTTAGACTCGTTAAATTCATTAAATAGCGACAAACTTGTCTTTAGACGAGAACGAGTTTCCCTATCGCTAGGCTCGTTAAAACATAGCGATGGGCTTGCCCGAAGGGCAGGTTATAGAACAAGCATATGTTATCCTCCTCAAGCTTGATAAAAATAAAGAGGTACTGGTCAGCAATGACTGGGGAAAAATTGGGAGAACCTCACAGCTTTAATGGTAGCAAGTCGCTCTTGAACATGACACTTTTTCCTCCGTATCACATCGGGTTGGGTTGTTTCATTCACCGGTCTCATCACCATGGTCCTCGCCACACCATCCACATTTGGGGTAATGCTACCAATCCATCACATCAGTGTCGTTATATGTTCAAGAGATGTTGTTCTGCAAAGAGTCAACCGTGTCCCATCCACTGCCATACATTGTCCTTCATCCATTTCATGACCGCCACCCTGAATCATACATCACAGTTTGTTTTTCACCTCATCACAATCACTAGCTCCGTTCCGTGTCACTGATGTGGGATTCATTAAGGCCCTCCTTTGACGGATCGCTCCTTGTCGACATCAGCTCATTATCCAAGGAGTTGATCTAGGAACAACCCCTTCAGTACTTTGAAGCTTGCATGCCTCAATGGCAAGTTTCTCACTTCCGGCGACAGGTATACATCAATGACCTTCGACCAGAAGATTTTGCATGGTGGTCGACGCCAAGTCCTTTATTCCCACCATGTGAATTGTACTGCCGTAACTTGAGGGTCATCATCCTTATCGGTGATTCCTCTCGCGCTTGTTAACGGTTTACATCATTGACCGGTAATCAAGCGATGTCTTTCCATGTTCGACTTCAAGAAATTCTCACATGGATCGACTTGTACATCGAGTGAAGATCGGAAGAGATTGAAGACCCCGGATCTAGTTTCATCCATCCGGGCTACGATATATATTCAGGATATAAAGACATTTGATATGTACATCATTGCAGCAGATGATCATCCTTCTCAAAGGATGATAATTTCAGCAGAGAATTATCAGTCTATCATCAGACGATCGTCTGTGCTATGTACCAAAATGAATTTATGAAGCTGAGCATGGGAATGCCCGCCTCAGCTAGATCATGAAAAAGAATGAAAAATAATGTATTGTATTGTATCTTATTACAGGACACTTCTCAGCAGATTGAATGAATTTCAGATCCTCCTAATAAAGCATTTCACCCGATAAACAACCTCATACTTTAGGGGGCATCTGTTATAGACAATTTTGTGCCTTGCAGCATCGGGCATGAATTGTCAATAATCCAAGGGATCCAAAGTCCCTAAACATGATGTTCCTGCCCCTAGAGGAACAACGTCAGCAAACCAACAGCTCTCAGATCAGTTCTCCACCTGAAAACACTCAAAAACAAGCAATCCTGAAATCAAAGCAGGTGCTCCACTAGGCTTCTGCGCTGAAACTCAACTCCTCCATGGTGTACCTGCGTTGCAAAGCAGGTAGAACAAAGGCCACCTGCGCTGAGCGAGATGGGACAAGTGGCACACTGAGTCATTGCTCTGGAATCTTCCAAAAATGACACTTGGATCAGGGATTTCACCTTGTGATGAGTCAGAGGCTCTGTTTCTCCAAGTGGAAGCAAGGTTCTCCAAGTGGACTCAAGAACTGAAGATCAACTGAAGAGAGAAAGGACAC
This sequence comes from Pinus tabuliformis, assembly GCA_031772625.1. Lineage (NCBI taxonomy): Eukaryota > Viridiplantae > Streptophyta > Pinopsida > Pinales > Pinaceae > Pinus > Pinus tabuliformis. Next base: position 89,721,379 of record CM062814.1, on the reverse strand, counting down.
AAGGCAGCTACACATCAGTTGCAGGCTGACTCATTCTTTCTCAATTCATCTATATATTGAGCTCTCTCCTATGAGCTCAGGAGGCTGGAATTTTGTGCAAAGTAATGATATGTTGTTGGTTTCGCTATAGAACTATTGGGTGATTGCTTGAAGGAGGTGAAGAGGAGAAATTCTTTCTGCTGGGAGGTGTTGCTGGATTGGGGCCTTCAATGGTTGTAACCTTCTCAGAACTTTACTTCTTCCATTAATAAAAGCTATTGAGGTTCTTCTATATGCACTTGTTTCAATGATGTATTGTGATGATTGTATATTTGATTTATGCTAATCCTTGAATCAGTTATGAATGCATGCTTCTTGTAGTTTCCTTCTTTGTTATTTTGCAGGATCTCATTGTAGCTGGGCCAGCAAAAGAGCAAAGAGCTAGGAGCAAGCAGCAAAGAGAAGAGATTGGAGCAAATATTAAGCGCAAGGCAACGGTTAGTGCATTTCTTCATTCTCTCTTGCTTTCATAAAGAAGTAAACCTTAAGTAGTTTTATTTACAGTTGTTGCTGAGGTACTATCACCCTTAGAGTGGGATAGGGTCATCCGAATCGGATACTTTTCCCTACAACACCCTTTTTGTCCCAGATAAGTTGTTGGCCAAAGAAGTCGCTTATCAAACAATTGGTAAGGGCTTAACTAAAGTACTTAAAGATGCCAAGAAATTCACATGGCCATGTTTTCCTATTTCTTGTGGTACCTATGCCTTAGAAAATTTCAAGCATTCTTCAATTAAGATTGACCAATTAAGAGCCTTTAATTTTCCAACCATATTAAACAGACCATATGACCCACATGGTGTAGCAAAATATGTTACAACACAAGCTAAGCTCAAACCATTTTTAAACGAGCCTGACAAATTTGATGATTTGTTTGAAATGGTTCCAAATATTATATGGTAGAGAAATCAGCAACAAACCGTCTAAGTCCTAACGAATCAATTAGATTCAATCAATATTGTCAATGAAGAATAGCCCATTTTCCTGAATCCATGTTAAAGAAATTACGACAGAATTTAGAAACTTCAAATGCATTAACTTCCTCCTCAAAAGCTCCAATTACTTCCCAAGTCTTTGAAACAACTACTATAGTTGTTGAGCACACAAGAGAAATGAAAGAGGAGAACAAGTTAGATGAAGTATGGGAGGGGTTCAACCACATTTTATCAATATAAGAAGCTTAGATTATAGATGTCTCAGCCGATATAAAAGCAGAACAAGCTGTAGTCAGCAGAGAGACAGAGTAGGTTCCAGAGACTATAGGGACAACCTCGTTTACTGTTGAGGCTTCCCAAGAGGATAATATTCCTAAAAATCCCGATAATAATATTAATGCTGAGATTGTCAATCAATCAAATGTTGTTGATGATATGGAGATAATTCATGCATTTCCTACTGCTGAGATAGTCCTCAAAATTGAAGAAATCCTGCCTTTGGACGTATTTTATAGTCCAAAGCATAAAGTAGTAATGAGAAGGTCAAGGAAGAAAAGAAAGCTAGAACAGTCGCAAGCACTAGTTACAAATGAGACTCCTTTTCAAGTTCTTTGGAAAGGAACTCAAACAACCCTAGACGAAGAATTGAATAGATTATCTCAGTTCACAGGAGCTTATGCTAGTGATACCATCGACAAAGTTGCAAAAATACAATTGCTAATGAAGGAAAAGGATCAAAGGATTGTTCAGTTGGAACAAACTTTTCGAATAGAAATGCAAGAAAATGAGCAACAGTGGCAAACAAATCTTACTGAATTGCACAAGAGCTTTAACAATTTAAAGATACAATTTGAAGCTGAAGCAAAGGACAAGGATGAATAGATATTGTAGTTGCAACAAAGAATAGAGAAACTAAGAGAAAATCTCGATATAAATGAAGTCCGCAAGGAAGAATCATAACTGCATATTCTCATAACAAAGCAACAGGGCATTTTTTGACACAATTGGCCTTAGTTCATGACTTATCAAAGACCAGTGATTCTTTAATAAATCAATTGTCTGACTTGAGGACATTTTGTGAAGACATCAACGATAAAATCTCTGAGTATATAGATTGGCAAGACAGTGCTTAGGGAAGATCATCTGGTCTTCATTGAATTGAAGAATCACAAAATGATACCATATTTGGTGATTGGGATATCAAAATGAAATAGACAAAGATGGCTATTATTATAGCCATAATCTTGCCTCAAATTTCACCGAATACATCACAAATACCTTATTGCAAGCCAATCTAATTTAGGAATTCCCAAAGGAAACCTTGCGAGATGTCACAACTTTGAAATAATCGTGGCAATAAACATCTAAAAATAAGGTTCAAGACATTCAAAGTTTATCGCAAGAAAACCTTGAAATTTATTTCCATTTTCTGGTGAAGCCTCATAGTTAGTGGCTTGTGCTGAGGTGTCTCTCAAACGCAGCAATATAGTTTCTTCCAACACTTAATGATGTAGTGTTTACGGGACAAATGTGCATGCAGCCGATACATCCCCCCAACTGAAGCCACTCATGAGAATATACAATCTTAAAGAGCATATGAAGAATCAATTTGGAGCACAGTCATGAGTTCTTGTTGCAACAGATCACAAATTTAGTTGTCCTTTATCTTATCTTAGTTTGTTAAAGATTTTTTGAAGACTTTTATTTTAAATTTACTATTTTTGTAATATTAATAGGTTATTTAAACCCCTTTCATGCATTTAGAAAGGGGTCCAGAATTTTGAGAAGATAACTTTTGAACTTGCATTATTGTTTGATTCAGAGTTATCTAATTAAGAAGTTGAGCCTGAAAGCTATCTTTTTCATAAGAAGAGTGATAATGCATCGGGTACTATTATCTTTGTGATATCATTATGTATGGTTGATTTAGATAGTGAATCTATTATGTGTTATTTTGTTATATAAATGCTTTGAAAACAATTAGTCATTATCACTATTGATGTGCAGGATTGGATGATTTATGATTATGTATGAGATAACGAGATCTTTTTATGTGATTGAGTTTTAATCAACTAAATTAATTAACTATTTAATTAATTTAGTTTATCATATATGCTTTCTATTCATTAAAGTATTGAATGATCTATATCGTTATTTACTTTGTGAAATATTTCTTTGAATCACATGTGAAGATGTATTATCTCGAGAAATAAGTAGAATAAGTTTATTCAGTAATTTTACCATTAGCTATAAAATAATTTCATTAGTTTTTCATTCTGTTACTATATTAAATCTCCTTAAAATGGGAAACTGGTCCCTTTATATCCAGTCAGACCCACCAATTTCAATGGAAACGGAGTTGCTTTAAGCTCCCAACCGGGTGGTGTTCCCCAATATTGAGGCAGTCAAGTTCAAGCCTTCAATAGGTTGTTAATATACAGTCTAGAATTCTGGAGTTTTTTCGTAATTGTCTCCCAAAAGTTTCCAACTTCCCTTTAGAATAGGAAAATTCTGCACTCGTATTCTTCGTTTGATCTTTTACTGTCCATGGTCAACATATTTCTCAATTTTTACAAAAGTTGATGATTTTAAAAATATTCTAGCAAGAATTCATTTGAAAGAGTAGTGTGTCTCCTTTTCTTCAAGTGCTTTTAATGAAAGGACAATGAAAAAAGAAAAAAAATTGTCTTCTAATTGAAATAAAGCTCAAACTCTTCACTAGACTTATGATGTAGTGTGAAATCCATAGCCATAGCGACTGCAATGCTTATATTTTTATTATTTTTGTAGAATTTATCACTGTAGATCACCTGATAATGCAATATACTAAAGCAAAATACTTGATCTACTTCTACAAACAAACTTGTGGAAGCTTAATCGATTTTGAGCAAGATCAAATAGAACACATATAACAGAGAATGAGAAATCAATCACACATGAACACAGAAGAATACTCTAAGGAAAGCCTCAACTAAAAACCATGATATCTGTATTATCATACAAGTGGAAATATCTTTGTATTACACAAAGCTTTAGCTCACAAGCTATCCAGCTCTCAGTACAATCCCTAAATGCTGCTCATAGACTGAACAGACACAACATATGCCTTCCTCCAGTCCTCCAAGCCTCCTATTTCCTTGTGCAGTTTCTCCTAGGTCCTCTGGCTGCCACCTGTGTGAATTCTCCTCTCACACACAACTCACCAAACTCAGAAGTAGCTGTGCAATATCCAAGGAATGAATTCATTTTGCATGCAAGAGATATCCTCAATGGAATATTCCTGCACTGATAGTACACTATCCCATCATCTGATCTTAACTGGGTCTTTGACTGAACTGACATGCATGAGTTATTTATGAGAGAATATTCAGTTATCTGAAGTACAGTGTTACATGCATGCATGCATTAACTAACTGAACTCACAATCAGTTCCACAAACTTTTGGAACTAATCTAATTGGACTTAACTCAGTTAACTGAGCTAACTAATTACAACTCAAGGTACAACTCATCCTGATCTCCTTAATTAAGGGATAACTTCCTCAATCAAGGGGAAAGCCATTGCATGTCTTCACATAGACTTCATATTTGATTTTCTCCAACAAATTAACTCAAGATGAATTAATTAATTATTTTTCAAACTACTAAGATCAAATTCGAATTTTAATTCTCAATTTTAGTTCAGGGACTAACTAAAATTGGAATGTATCCAGAAATGCTATTTATAGCAATATTATTTTTGGCACTTCTATATTTAGCATTTCTTGTTTCTATTTTCAACACTCCCTCTCAACAAGAAATGGATTATTTGTCACCCTAATCCTGTCTCTATGGAACTAGAATTTGCACTTTGACAATGCCTTAGTCAAAATATCTACATCCTGCTCCTAGGTCGAAACATACAACAACAGCATGATCCTCTTCACCACACAGTCTTGAAGATGATGATATCGGATATCGATGTGCTTGGACTTGTCATGAAATAATGGATTCTCAGAGAGTTTGATACAACTCTTATTATCGCAGTAGATCATAATTGGATCCATCCTCTGACCAAACAATCCAACTAGAATTTTCTGCATCCAAATGGCCTCACATGCTGCCTGACTAGCAACCATGTATTCAGCCTCTCCTGACCTAAGTGCAACTGACCTCTATTTCCTACTGTACCAAGAAACTGCAGCTAAACCAAGGTTTAAAATTCCTCCTAAAGTGCTCTTCTAGTTTGATGGACTCCCTGCCCAATCTGCATCGGTGAAGCCCTAAAGCTTCACTCCCTCTGTCTGTTTGTACCATAATCCATACTGAGATGTGCCTATGAGGTATCTCAGCACATGTTTCGCTGCCTTTCAAAACAACTTGGTAGGGTAAACCATAGCTTGACTCAACTGGTTCACTGCAAAGCACAAATCTGGTCGTGTGTTGACTAGATACATCAATCAACCCACAAGTTGCTAATAAACAGTAACATCCACTACCTCACCTAAAGTAGCATCCTCCTTCCTCCAGTTAGCTGCTAGAGGAGTCTGCATGGGCTTGCACTTCTCCATGTGGAATCACCTAAGTATCTCATTGGCATACTTGCCTTGAGACACAAACACTTCCCCATCCTTCTGCCACACTTCCATGCCTAGAAAGTAGTGCATAAGACCCATGTCTTTCATCTCGTACTCTCTTTCAAGGTCCTCCTTGCAAGACTTGATCAACTGATCATCACTTGTCAATATTAGATCATCAACATAAAGAACAATGATCAATGGCTTACCTTCTACCATGATGTGGTAAAGGTTCACATCTGCTTCACTCTTTGTGAAGCCCAACCCAGTGAAATAGCTGTCGATCCTAGTGTACCAAGCACAAGGTGCTTGCTTCAGCCCGTACAAAGCTCCCTTGAGTTGGCACAAGTGCGACTCACAATCGAAGGTCTCAAATCCTTCCGGCTGCTCAATGTACAACTCTTCCTCAATCTTACCATTGAGGAACGTAGTCTTCACATCCATCTGATGGATCTTCCAACCCATCTGAGCTGATAGTGCCAACATCGATCTGATAGATGAGTACCTTGCTACAAGAGCAAAAGTCTCATCATAGTTGATCCCCTCGACCTGTGAGAAACCACGGGCAACAAACCTTGCCTTATGTTTCTCCACACTGCCATCAGCTGCTTGATTTACCTTGTAAAGCCATCGGGAACTCACCACTGACTTGTCCTCTAGTCTTGGGACAACATCCCAAACACTATTCTGAACAATGGAGTCATACTCCTCCACCATAGCATCAACCCAGACTGGTTGCTACACTACTTCCTCGAAGGAAGATGGTTCGGTCTCTACACACTCCCCAACCAGGGCCATGTAACCAATGTATCGCTTGGGTGATCTTCTCTGTCTGTGCTGAGAGGATGGTTGTCCCACATTCTCTCTCACATCCATCACTAATCTATCAGCTTCCCTTGAGCATTTTTGCCCATCTCTGGAAGACTCTGCATGAGTGCATGTCTCAACTACTGGATCCTCTGCATGCGGCTGCTCCGCATCAGTCTGAGGCTCCTCCTCCTTAGGAACTAAAAGTTCCTCCTCTGCATACAACTTGAGCTCCCTCTCAAGGGAAACTCGCATGGCCTTCTGCTCGTTGAACTTCAAATATCTGTGTACCACTGTTCTCTAACTGGTAGGCAAGAACACCCGATAGTTGTGGGGTGTATCAGTGTACCCCACAAGTATCCCCAACTCAACTGTTGGATCTAGCTTCTTCTGGGCATCTTTGGTCACATGGCAATAAACTGATGATCCAAAGATCCTAAAGTGACTCACATCTGGTCTCTTCCCGGAGAAGGCCTCCACTGGTGTCTTCATCCCCAGTATACAATGCGAGCTTCTATTCTGCAAGTATACTGTTGTATTGCATGCCTCATCCCACAAATGAAGTGGTAGGCTTTGGTCATGCAGCATCGCCCGAGCTACTCCCACAATTGATATATTCTTCCTTTTGGCCACCCATTCTGCTGTGGGTTATGGGGTGCCGTCAACTCCCGCTTAATTCCTTCTACTGCACATAAGTCCTTAAACTATTGGGAGACATACTCTCCACCATTGTCGCTTCACAAGGCTCTTACTTTCTTTCCAGATTCTTTCGCAACCAAGGCTTTGAACTCACAAAACCTTGAGAAGGTTTGATCCTTCTTCTGCATGAAGTAGATCCAACATCTACAAGAAAAATCATTAATAAAAATAACTTAGTACCTTTGTTTAGTGGTGGAGGCTATAGAGAATGGTCCACACACATCTGTATGAACTTGCTCCAGGATTGCTCCATCTCTATTGTCTTGATCCTAAAAGGAAGATTTTTCACACTTACCCAAGGTACAACCTTTTCATGTATCCACTTGCTCTAGTTTTCCCTTGGGAATTCCGGTAGAAATTTGCTGCATGATCTTCAAGGCTCCATGGTGCAAGTGGCCCAATCTTCTATGCCATAGCTCGCCAACATCTTGGATGTGCACCGACTCTTCTTTGGAACTCAATGCAGCACAGTCGTCTACCTCCAGCTTGTAGAGATTCTTAACTTGAATCCCAATCACCTTGGTCTATCCAGTGCCGATATGCCTCAGGAATGCCTTTCCTTTACTAAATACTACATCATAGCCTTTGTCTTCTAGCATAGCGACGGACACAAGGTTCTTCTTCAGACCAAGCAAATACTTTACATCAGTCAGGGTGAGAGGAGCTCCATGCTCCCTCTGAAACACAATTGTACCTTCACTTGAAACACGGTACTTTCCATCATCGCCCATCTCTATACACATCTGGAGGTCATTCTCCTCCAAGGTACTGAATAGACTCTTGTCGCCAGTCATGTGGAATGAGGCTCCACTGTCCAAGTACCAAACACAACCCACCATCGATGAAACCATGCATGCAATGAGGGTGAAATCCAATTTGAACTGTGAGGCTAGTGCCTCACCATGTGATCCTTTTGAGGATCCCTTCTTGGATTTCTTTTGTGGACAATTCGTAGCATAATGGCCCACCTCATGATAATGAAAGCATCTCACTTTCGATTTGTCAATCTTGTTCCCACCATGGAAGAACTTGATTTGAAATGGGAAGCCTTCCCCTTCCCTTTCCTTGCCTTACTCGCTAAGGCTATATTTTCTTCATCATCTTGCTTTGATGAAGATCCATCTCTGGTGCTTCTTCTTATCTCCTCCTGCATCAGATCCGACCAAAGTTGTTCCCAATCTGGCAGTTTTTCTCTTCCATTTACTGAGTCTTGGTAGCTATGCCATCTCTTAGGAAGACCAAGGAGAGAAAGACTCACTATGTGATCATCAACTGTCATGATTCCTACACTTCCAAGCTCATCCCTGTAGGTGGTGAGCTTGTTCAGATATGTAGAGATCGTGTCGCCCTTTTCACACTTGATTTTCCAAAGCTTGTCTTTCAACGCCAGCTTCCTCTGATCATTGTTGTTCTGATATAGATCCTTCAATGTTTTCCACATTGAAAACGGTGTCTCCTTCCCATGGAGACTCAAGACAATGTGATATAAAACTCCCTCCAGAAGAATACTCCTCGCTCTAGCCACACATTTCTTCCATTCCGCCAATTCTTGGGCATTAGGAACTACAGGCTTGGGGACTTCTTGATCAATGAAGTCCTTCAAACCGTTGAATGCCATTGGTGAAATTTGAGATGTGATAAGAATTCGATTTCTATAATCAGGAACTTTAAACTTTGAACTTCTCCCTTATTTGTATATTGTTCTTTGCTTTGATCACCTTTGCTCCGATACCATGTAGAATTTCTCATTGTAGATCACTTGATAATGCAATATACTAAAGCAAAATAATTGATCTACTTATACAAACAAACTTGCGAAAGCTTAATTGATTTTGAGCAAGATCAAATAGGACACATATAACAGAGAATGAGAAATCAATCACACATGAACACAGAAGAATACTCTGGGGAAAGCCTCAGCTAAAAACCTCGATATCTGTATTATCATACAAGTGGAAATATCTTTAGATTACACAAAGCTTTAGCTCACAAGCTATCCAGCTCTCATTACAATCCCTCAATGCTACTCATAGACTAAATAGACACAACATATGCCTTCCTCCAGTCCTCCAAGCCTCCTATTTCCTTGCGCAGTTTCTCCTGGGTACTTTGGCTGCCACTTGTGTGAATTCTCCTCTCACACACAACTTACCAACTCATAAGTAATTGCACAATCTCCAAGGAATGAATTCCTTCTGCATGCAAGAGATATCCTCAATGGAATATTCCTGCAATTGATAGTACATTGTCCCATCATTTGATCTTAAATGGGTCTCTGACTGAATTGACATGCATGAGTTATTTATGAGAGAATATTCAATTATCTGAAGTACAGTAGTTACATGCATGCATGCATTAACTAACTGAACTCACAATCAGTTCCACAAACTGTTGGAACTAATCTAACTAGACTTAACTCAATTAACTGAGCTAACTAATTACAACTCAAGGTACAACTCATCCTGATCTCCTTAATTAAGGGATAACTTTCTCAATCATGGGGAAAACCGTTGCATGTCTTCACATAGACTTCATGTTTGATTTTCTCAAACTAATTAACTCAAGATGAATTAATTAATTATTTTTCAAACAACTGCTAAGATCAAATTCGTATTTTAATTCTCAATTTTAGTTCAGGGACTAACTAAAATTGGAATGTATCCCGAAATGCTATTTATAGCAATGCTATTTTTGGCACTTCTATATTTAGCATTTCTTGTTGCTATTTTCAACAATTTTTGCACTGGCATACACTTCTACACATCTACCATAGAATTACATCCATTTGAAAAAGGATATCTGCTCTTGTCTAACCTGCAACATAAAATTTTCACATATACTTTCACCTTTAATATTTTTCTAGAAATTCATATTCTCTGTTCAAGTATTTTAAACATGAACAAGAGAACTCATGTTTTTCTTTTATTATGAAATTTCCATACTAAGACCATTTTAATCATAAATATGAATTACCCAAAACTTTTTTGGGTTATTAGTGCATAGTGTGAGATCTATGGACTTGATTATTTCCATGTTCTCTTCATTTATAACACTTTCCACAATCCTTATACAGGACATATACTCTGTCACTTTGCTTTTCCTAGACAACCTTTCGAAAATTTGTTTAGAAATTTTGTGTTGATATAGATGAGATCACTCGCCTGAGATTAGAGCACTCTCTTGCTTATTATCGCCAGCAGAAAATAGGTATGGATGATGAGAACTTATAACTAAACTTCTTATCTATTCAAATGCTCATCCTCTCTTACCAAAAAATTTTCAGATTTGAGATCTCTATACATGATATGAAGGTATTCGAATGCTTTAAAAATTGTTTCTATATAAAATCCAACTGTTTGACTAACAAATTTCCTTCCTTGTTTGTTGTTGTCAAATTGTTTGGAGATATCCCCCTAGGAAACACTTCATAACTAGACATAAAAACTTGTCTGTCTCAAAATGAGTATATAATGTTGATGATCCAGAAATTGTAAAATTCCCTTTCATTTTGAGCTCTCAAAAATATTTTAGACTTGCCAAAGAACCTTTATCCATCACCTTCATCACAAATAGGATCTCATACCACTCACTAGCACCTTCTCTGGTCTTCATTTACCAAAAAGGCACATAAAATAGTTTCATTTTTTTCCTTTACCAATGTTCTGGATATTCCAATCTAAATGTTTTAGAGCTCTCATTTGATGTCAAGAAAATCTCCATTTAATAATATGGGACTTGAGATTGCTAATTACAACTATGCATAGCCTGTACCATATACTATTTATACTTGTATAATGATGCCATTTCAAGTAAACTAGAAAAATCATTGTTGATGCATTCACTGGACGTTTTATCAGTCCAACCATTCATGAAATCTAAATGATTCCCTTTCAAAGAACCCATGAAAAGTCACCAACCATTGATAATTTTGCAAAAATTCTCACGAGAGATCTAATTGATGTCATTATGCACAAAACAAATGTTCCATATTTTTTAAATTCGCCTTAGTTTTCCCATAAAATGAGCTCAAAATTCACTATCTACAAATTCTCACGAAATTTTTACTGACTGTTTATCATGATCGAACGCTACTCCACCATTTTCCATAAGCTCGCTAATCTCCATTGTAGTTGTTGGACTACCATACTTCAAAGAACACAACCAAAGAATAGAGAATAACTGCATGGCATATAATTACTTCCCCTAAATACTGAAAGAAATTTTCATCGAATGTTGGGGTTGCCTTTAAAATTTTGTTTAGTGCCTATGAACTTTCAGCATTTTGAAACCCTTCAATAGATTTATTCAACATCTCATTTGGGAGTCAAAATTGGAAGTAGATAAGCATGGCCTTATTCTTTTGTCTATATTTTTCTTCAAATACAAATGTCAACATAATAGCTCGATTTGTTTGCTAGCTATAATAAATCATGGTACCTAAAATAGGGCATGGTGTGGTGAATCATTTGGAGTGATTTTCAACAGCTAACAAACTCAATTGACACCTTCTTTGGTGCTATAAAATTTTCCATTTTAAACTTGGTGCTTAGTAAACCATTCATGGGTGCATCGTAGGTTGATAAATATTTTTGATCAAAATGTTCCTATGATGACTGCTCACCTTGATTTTCCCTTTCCAAACTAAATCTGCATTGTCACTGAAACCACAAGTGGATTGCAGGAGGGGTCCCAGGCTGTAAGTGGTTTCTTTCTTCAGGGTGCCGCAATTTATCTCATATTACTACATGATCAAAGGTGGTTTTATAAAACAACCATTGCAGGCCCCCCCATTTCATTGAACAACTTTTGAACGAGGGGGTCCACAATTTATCTCTACCATCTATCTTTCCTTCGAGCAATTATTACCATTAAAACTTGACCACAATTTAAACCTATTAATATACCCCCCTTGTGGGCTCCTCTCAACATTGAATGCAATGGCAATGTATAGTAAACTTTGTTCTGGTTTTTTCCTTATCTTAGTACTTGTCACATTTATCTTTGACTTATTCATTTCGAGCAAAGGAAGAACACTGCGATCAACCAAGAATTTCCTCAGGTGAAAAATAATTAGCTCGAGGGCCTTGTGTACATTTGTAGGCTCTCCACGTGACTTTATCCCATATGCACCAAGTGAAGAATATTAATGATGTTTATATTATACTCAGTGCTTGTCAAGGCATAGTTGAAAGAAATGTGTGCCCTTGTGGGCTCCTCCCATGATTTGAGATATGTTGCGCAAGCCTTATGATGTTATACTTTTACCTGTAGCTTGGTCAATGGTGGGGCTCCAACCTTGGTGAAATGTGTAGAATGGAACCTAGGCTCTTAAGCCCAATATATGAAATTAAGGAAATATTCTTATAAAACATGTATAATATATATTTTATAAAATTTAATTTTTAATTAATTTCAAAACTTTTATTAAAAAAAAAGCCCAGAAAAATGCATAGGAACCATCTTAGCTTGTCAAATCTATATATGTCGGATGGTTTGGCTAGGGAAAAAACTGGCAATTTTTGAAAATAAATTGTAACTTTTATAGGTGCTAAAAAAAGTTACAACAGTTGAGATGAGCTTGGAAGTTTCGGTTTTATAGTTGTTGAAGACGATATGGTGATCCTAGCACTTCTAGGCCTTCCCAAGAGCTGGCACAACTATAAGACTTGGTTAATTGGAGGGAGAAGCTACCAAAGTGGGAGTGATTCTGGTCTGACTTGGTATAAGAAGAAATTCAACGGAACACTGGAGATGGATCCTCATCCAAGCATGATGATGAGGAGAATTGTGCCTTAGTTGGAAAGGTGAATAAAATGAAGGAGAATTCATCCCATTCCAAATCAAATTCCAATCAGGGCAGCAAGAAGAAGGACATATCGAAGATTAAATGTTTTCACTGTCACAAGTTGGGACACTATGCCACAAAGTTTCCACACAATAAGGAAGGTAAGAACCCCTCAAGAGGAGTGACAGGTGAATCTATTTCTTCACAATTAGAGCTGGATTTCACCCACATCATTTGCATGGAGACATCGGTGATGGGTAGTGTGTGGTACCTAGATAGTGGAGCCTCATTCCATATGACTGGAAAAAAACAGTTCTTCAGTGACTTGGAGGAGAAGGACCTCCAGAAGCACATCGAGATGGGAGATGATGGGAGGTATAGCATGACCAAAATCAGTACTATTACCTTTCAAAGGGATTCTAGTTCTCCTCTAACATTAAAATATGTCATGTATGTTCCAAGTTTGAAGAAGAACCTGGTTTCAGTTTCCATGTTGGAGGATTGTCGCTACGATGTGATATTTAGCAAGGGAAACGTTTTCCTTCATCACATAGCCTCAGTATAGATGAAGTAGATCGGGGTTTGGGTGAATAACCTCTAAAAATTGGATGTAGAAGACTGGCTGCTTTGAGAACTAAAGAAAAGAAGGTGCAAAATCGAGACATTGGTGAGTTGTGGCATAGAAGATTGGGTCACTTGCACCACATAGCTTTGAAGGTCATGCAAAAAATTTCTACAAGGCTTCCCAATGATACACTAGAGAAAAGAGTCACATGCAAAGGGTGTACATTGGGGAAGTACACCAAATCTTCCTTTCATGATAAAGATAGTTGATCACAAGCAATCCTTGATAGAGTTCACTTAGATGTGTGTGGACTATTCTCAACAACATCCACAACCAAGCATAGGTATTATGTAATATTTTTTGATGATTTTTCTCGTAAGTGTTGGATTTTCTTCATGCAAAAGAAAGATCAGATGTTCACTAAATTTTTTGAATTTAAAGAACTTGTCGAGAAAGATACATGCAGGAAAGTTAAAGCTCTCAGAAGAAATAACGATGGAAAATATGTGTCGAATGAATTCAAGAACTTATGTGCATCAGAAGGAATTTGATGAGAGGTAATAGCACCCCATAACCCACAGCAAAATGGGGTGGTTGATAGGAAGAAAAAAATTATTGTGGGAGCGGCATGGGTGATGTTACATGATCAGGGCCTACCATTGCACTTGTGGGCTGAAGCATGCAACACAACTATTTATTTGTAGAACATAAGGCCTCATCGAATTCTCAGAATGAGTACACTTGAAGAATATTTTTCAGGTAAGGAGCCAGATGTGTCACACTTTAGGATCTTTGGTTCATCAGTCTAGTGTCATGTTAACAAGGATGCATGGAAAAAGCTAGATCCAATAGCTTAGTTGGGCATATTAGTGGGGTACACTGATACACCTCACAACTATTGGGTGTACCTTTCATCCAAAAGGATGATAGTGGTTTGTAGAGATGTGAAGTTTGATGAAGAGGTGGTCATGAGATGGTCCCTTGAGAGGGAGCTTTAGTTACATGTAGATGAGGAGTTTTTAGCTCCAAAGGAGGAACCTCAAGATGATGTGGAGCAGCCACATGCAGAGCAGAGAGTGGAAGCACCCACTCATGCAGATACTTCCTGAGATGGAAGGAAGAACACTAGAGAGGCTGAAAAGTTGATGCATGATGCTCAAGAGAATGTGGAAGCACCGACAACATAGTGAAAACATAGGAGGTTACTAGATCGATACACTGGCTACATGGCTCTAATGAGTGAGAGTGTAGAGATTGAGCCATCCTCATTCAAGGAAGCAGTGTAGAAACTAGTATGGGTTGATGCCATGGTTGAGGAGTATGACTCCATTATCAGAAACAGTGTTTGGGAAGTGGTCCCAAGACCAACAGACAAGTCAGTGGTGAGTTCTAGATGGCTTTACAAGGTAAAGAAAGAAGCATATGGGAGTGTGGAGAAACATAAGGCCAGATTTGTGGCCAAAGGATTCTCTCAGGTGGAGGGAATTGATTACAAGGAGACCTTTGCTCCAATAGCAAGGTACTCTTCAATTAAATTTATTCTAGCACTGTCAGTGAAGATGGGATGGAAGATACATCATATGGATGCGAAGAAAACATTCCTCAATGATATGATTGAGGAATAGGTCTATATTAAGCAGCTGGAAGGATTTGAGACCTTCAACAAAGAGTCACATGTGTGCATACTCAAGAAAGCGTTGTATGGACTAAAACAAGCACCCTGTGCTTGGTACACCAGGATTGATAGCTATTTCATGAGGTTCGGCTTCAACAAAGGTGAAGTATATGCAAACTTTACCATATTGTGGTTAAAGGTAAATTATTGATTATAGTATTATATATCGATGATTTGATTCTAATAGGTGATGAGAAGCTGATAAAATCTTGAAAAGAGTATCTTGCAAGAGAATTCGATATGAAGGACTTGGGGCTCATGCATTACTTTCTTGGTATGGAAGTATGGCAAGGAGATGAGGAAATGTTTGTCTCCCAGGGAAAGTATGTCAATGAGATACTGGAAAAGTTCCACATGGAGAGCAACAAACCCATGGAGACTCCTCTAGTAGGTAATTGGAGGAAGGAAGATGCTACTTCAGGTGAAGTAGTGGAGGCTACTATTTATAGACATGTTGTCGGTTCACTCATGTATTTGGTGAACACAAGATTGGACATGTGTTTTTTAGTTAACCATCTTAGTCAAGCCATGGTTAAGCCAACCAAACTCTATTGGAAGGCAACTAGACATGTGTTGATATACCTTAGAGGCACAACTCAGTTTGGTCTTTGGTACAGACGGACAGAGGGAGTGAAGCTTCAAGGCTTCATAGATGCAGATTAGGCAAGGAATCCATCCGACAGAAATATCACATCAGGGGGAATCTTCAGTATTTGGTCAGAAACATTTCTTGGTACATCAAGACGCAGAGATCAGTTGCACTCAATTCAGTATAAGCAGAGTACATGGTTTCTAGTCAAGCAACTTGTGAGGATATCTAGATGAGAAATATCCTTGTTGGGTTATTTGATCAGAAGATGTATCCTACAGTGATTTACTTTGACAAGCAAAGTTGTATCAAATTCTCTGAGAATCCAATTTTTCATGATTAGTCTAAGCATATTGACATTTAGTATCACCATATACGGGATTGTGTGCAGAGGAGAATCATGTTGTTGGATTACATTCCTAAAGAGGAGAAGGATGCATATATTTTGACAAAAGCATTTTCAAGATGCAAATTCAAGTTTCACAGAGGCAGGATCAGGTTAGTAGATAATCCTTTTCTTGTTGAGAGTAAATGTTGAAAATGCAACAAGAAAATCCTAATTTAATTTTATCCTTGAATTAAATTAGGAATTAAATTGTAATTCCACATCTCATGACAACATGTAAAAGTTAACTAAGTTAATTTGAATTAGTTGTCTCAGTTAATTCGAGTTGAGGGTCTAACCAGAGTCATGTATAGTGTCTCCTACTTCTTAGGAGCCCTGGTTGAGTTTATTTTGAGTTGTAATTATTTAATTTAATTTAACTGAGTTAAAGTTAGTTAAATTAGTTCCAATTGATGGAGAAATTAGTGGGAGATCCAATAGTGGGGTGTAACCTGCAATAGTGGGGTGTAACTAGCACTGATCAACCAATAAACTAAAGATTCACTCATAATTAACTCATGCATGTCAGATCAGAGAAAGACTGAGTTGATATTGGAGTTCAGGGACATTGTACTATCAGTTGTATAATCATCTGAATTGTACAGGTCGTGCATGTAATCAGAGGAAGGCCTATGAGGATTGCGCAATTCATATTTGTGGAATTTCCCAATTAAATATGGACTAATTCCCGATGAAACTACACAAGGAAATAGGAGCTTGGCAGTAATCATAATTGGCTAAGTATTGGCTTAAGCTTGTCTAGGAAGCAATGAGATAGATTGAGATAGTGTAGAGGTTGCTCGGGCTTAAGCAAAGCATTGTAATATTCTCATATTTTCTAATTAATGCAATATATAGATAGCAGGGGTTTTAGTTGTGGCTTTCCCCATAAAAGTATTGTGTTATGTGTGATTGAATTCTTTCTCTTTTATGCTTTGTGATTTCATCGATCATTTATCGTTTCCGCTGATGAGTAGAGTAGATTCAATTCAATTGTTTTAGCATATTATAATCTGCAGTTTGAATCTACAAGGATTTTTTTCATAAATAGGTTTGTGTAAATACTTTCCTTTTATTGGATGACTTTCAAAAGCAATGCATATTCCTTCTTGCATTAAAACAACACCAATTCCATTTCCTAAGGAATCACATTCCACAATAAAGGGTTTTGTGAAGTTTGGCTTAGCTAAGATCAATGCTTGGCACATTTCCTCTTTAAGATGTTCAAATGCCTTAGCTTCTTCTGGAGTCCAATAAAATGCATCTTTCTTTAGTAATTTTTTTAGAGGTGTTGTTATTATCCCATAATTCTTAACAAACTTGCGATAATACCCTATCAACTCGAGAAATCCTCGAAGATGCTTTATGGTTGTGGGGATTTTCCATTCCTTAATGGATTTAATTTTGTTAGGGTCTACCTTAACACCCTCATGAGATACAATATGACCCAAATATTCCACCTCCTGTACTCCAAAGAAACATTTAGAGGTTTTTGCATATAATTTTTTCTCCTCCAATAGTTTGAGCACCTTGTCAACGTGTTGAACATGATCCTTCCAAGACTTTCTATATATTAGTATATCCTCAAAAAATACTAACACAAATTTTCTAAGGAAGGGTTTGAAAATGGAATTCATAAAAACTTGAAATGTGGAAAGGTGCATTAGTAAGGTCAAAAGGCATGACCAAAAATATATAATGATCCTCATGAGTTATGAATGCTATTTTCAGAATGTCTTCAGTCTTCATTCTAATTTGATGATATCCTGAATGAAGATCCAGCTTGGTGAAGTAAATTGCTCCATGTAATTCATCCAACAATTCATCAATGACAAGAATGGGAAATGTATCTTTAATAGTGAGCTTGTTTAGGTCCCTATAATTTGATCACATATGCCATGATTCATCCTTCTTGTGCACAAATACTACTAGATCAGAGAAATAACATTGACTAGGTTGAATTATACCAGCCTCTAGCATTTTTGTAACCATACATTCAATTTCACTCTTTTGGGAATATGGATATCTGTAAGGTTTGATGTTTGGAGAAACACTTCAGGAAATCAAATGAATAGCATGATTATGATCATGAATAGGTGGGAGGCCTTTGGGAGTCTCTAATACCTTTGAATGATTGTCCCAGAATTTTTGGAGATCTGGATAAATAGATGATTTCGATGTTTGAACCTCTAGTGAGAATAATTGTGTAATGACGCCCTGTTATTATTTATTCAGAAGCTTTGTCATGCCATTAGAGCTAATTATCTTTCCTATTTTCCCTGCAATACCCCTTAATTCAAATTCCTTTCCTTCCCAAAACAATTTCAAGAAACGTTCTTGAAAATTAAAAGCTATCATTCCCAAAGATCGTAACTGTTGGACTTCTAGTACAACATCAACACCACCGATTGGAATGGAAAGAATTGAACTATTCAATACGTATTCCCCCATGGTTAGCTTGATATTATGGCACTTTCAGATAAATTTATAGTTCCTCCATTTGCAACCATCACTTTACACGTTGTTTTTGGATATAGGAAGCAATTCAATTCCTTGGATAACTTACAATGAATAAAATTATGGGTACTACCCGAATCAATCAAAACTATTACCTTTTTCTTCTTGATATATTATTCTATCTTGAGATTTTGAGGAGTGGTAATTCCTACCAATGCATTACAAGATATGTTCGGATTCATTTCTTCTTTCTCTAGGGTTGTTTCCTGGTGTATGTCCTCCTCTTTTGATGTTTCTTATTCCTTTTCTTCCTCATCTTCACAATCTATGTAGAATAATTTCTTCTCAACACATTTATGACCTTTAGTGTATTTGTTATCACAAATGTAACAAATCCATTTTTCTCTTTTTTCCTCCAATTGTTGTGGTGTCAGCCTTGTTGGTTGTGGAAGACTAGGAGCAGCAACACTTCCATCTTTATATTTGTGAGAGGTAGACTTCCTTGTTTCCATAATTTTTATTTCAACTTTTCTTCCCACCTTAAATGCTTTCTCCAATGAATCAGGTTCTCAAAGGTGAACCTAATGTTGGATGTCATCTTTTAAAGTCCCTATGAAGACATCGATCTTATACTCCTCTGGAATATCAATTATCCTAATATTCGATTTTTGGAAGTCTTCAATGTGCTCCGCCATTGAACCCTTTTGTTTGAGATTTATCAATTGGATAAAGAAGGTGTTTCTCTTTGTATCTTCATAATGTGTTATCATTTCCTCCATAAAAATTTACTAGGTGACAAGTGGAGTATGATAAAAAATCCATATATACCAAACAAACTAATTGGGTTCTAAATATAAAGATGAAATACGTACCTTTTGTGAGGGTTGCACATCACATATATCAAAATTTTGCTCCATCTGTAGTATCCATGTTACCAGATCCTTGCCATAAAACTTACTCCGATCTATATTTAGAATTTGGTGGTTCTTAAACCCCACATTGGAGTCTCTAAAATCATAATTCATATTCCTTTTTTCCTCATCATTATATTTATGGATTACCTTGTCACCACCTGGAAGTCTTTCTTGCAACAACTTTGTCAACCCTTCCAACTTGACGTTCATCACATCCATGTCTACTTTAAAAACCTCCATGTTTTCTTTTATACCATCAACATCCCCTTTTAAGCCATCCATGTCATCTTTGGTTGCTCTTTATGAGAGAGAAATTTGTTGCACTTGGTCTTGTAACTTTGATATATCATGTTGCAAGTCTTCCTCTTCATGCGTCACAGTAGAGCTTTATGAGGGCTTAATGGGTGTATAATTATTTTGTTTAGGAGGAATTTTAAAAATAAATACTGATATATATTCTTCAATATGTCCTTTAAATCACTTCAAACTTCCTTTTCAAGAAAAAGTTATGCAAAATTAAAAAATACACACCTTTTTCTTTTTTTTTAGGAGCTTGATATTGAAACTATTGTATCTCCGTAATTTGGGATCTCCAAGGTCTAAAATTTCATCCTATGGTATCCTTCAGTGTCTTATTTCCAACCCCACAAGTCATACCAATATTGGATTCTTCAATAAATATTTATGCCCAATACGCCACGATGACCTGATTATCGACTAGTTCAGGAAAGCGAACTTGTACAAAGTGCCATATGTCATTGTTTCGACCTTCAGCTATGAAAATGATAAAAAAAAAAAAACAGTCTGTGAAATTTTAGAAACTTTTTACGAAATTCAAATACGATTCTTAGAGATAAATTTATGACGATTTTCCCTAGGTCACCTTTTTGAGATTAAATTTTGGAGTATGCAGAAACCCTAACTTTCGGGGATCATATCTCTGAACATATAGCGAACCAAGGTCTGAAATTTGTACTCAAAGTTCACAAATATTTCAGATCTACATGGTTGCAATTTCAGCTTATGAGGCCTCATATAAAAAAAAAATTATAGCGAATATTCCAAGATGGCCTATTTGAAAAAGCAAAACCCTAGTATCCAAAGCTCTTATACCAAATGTTATGCAACCAGCTTACTAAATAACAAAAAAGATAGATCAATGACTTAGAAATTATCCTCTTCGAGGGTGAACCTCCTTTACATTACATAAATGGATAAACTCTTGGATGATACAAATGATAAGACATCCTTGGTATATATAGGGGTTTAAGGGGTCAATATATAATCAGAGCCTACATATCAATAATAATGTAAGGGCTCAACAATAACAATAGTGGGATTCTATGGGGAATAATAATAACAACATGGGGGATACATGGGCACAAAAATAACAATAAGGGGCTACACTAAAAATAACAATAAGGGGAATATACTAGTATTATAAGTACCTAACACATACTATCATTGAGCTTCCTTCAATATATGGATGAATAGAGGTGATCAACTCAATAATTATCAAGAACTATTGAGCTCCACAAACTCTATTCATACGCTTGATTTAATCTAGATTGATCTCATTGACTTTATCAAGCCACTAACTCCACTTCATAAGGAATATTTTCAATTTTAATCACTTTCTAGAACATGGTTAATGCTTCCCTACCTTTTTCATTATATTTCCAAACACGAACCATCACCAAAACACTTAATTTACCTAAGATGCACAGGGAATATGGAGAAAAGATTCTTTAGGCCACAGTCATAAGAAAAACACTATCTAATCTCGATTGGTTGCATGCATGCTTACCAGCAACTCCAGCCCTTTAGCCACACCCACAAGCCTGCATCCCTGCAACTGTGGCATAGGATGGAAGAAACTTAGTCAAATCAACCCATAATTTGTCCAAAATTCTTCCATTTCTTGATCATCATTATAAATACCTCAGGAAGTCCTTTTCACCTTTGCAACACTTCACCAAGCCACTTCCACATCACCAACATCATCACAAGTCAAACTAGGTTGAATTGGATACAAACCAATAAATATACTAACACTTGGGCCATCAACTTGCTCCACAAAAACTCTGTCATCAGTATGCAGCTCCAGACCATGTCAAATATCCTTCAATACCTTTGCAACCAACTCAATCATCCTCTGACACTTGTATACCCTCTGTGAGCCTTATGTATCATATCATCAACATGAGGACCTAATCTAGGACATGGAGACCTAATCTACTAAACTCCTCAACTCTATCTCTTGTAGAAGCAACCAACACCTGTATGCAACAACATGATCAGTCAACATGATCAAGGAAATCATCACATATCCAATAAAACTCTACTAAACATGCAACACCTCTACACAACTGACTATAGTGGAAAAACCTCCAAACTAGTGCAACACACCACCATCCAACTCCATGTAACAATCATGATCATGAGAACCACGACATCTTTTTCTCACACTCTGTATCTAAAACCTGAAAATCATAGCTCCGTCATCACATCTTCATGCTAGTGGACATGCCAAAACCAATGGAACTCATCATCCATGTATAAGCAAATTGTAACCAAGCATACATGTGCTAACCATCTCTCCTGCAACCCAAGATACCCAGTTAACATCAATGCCAACCAACAACACATTTGCAACACATCAATGGCAATAGCTTTACCAAAAACCAAGAAGGGACATAACTACCTTTTCATGGTAGTTGAAAAGTTTAGCAAGATGTGTGTTCTAATGCACTATAAAAATACCATCAACAAGAAAGAAGAAACAAACTTGTTCTTTGGAAAGGGATGAGTGCACTTTGGGATATCAAGGAGCATTATTTCAACTAAGGACATAATATCTCTTAGTGCAATTTGGACTACATTGTAGGAGAATATGGGCACAAAATTAAAGAGGTATACAACATTCCATCCACAGAAAAATTAGAAAACAAAAGTAGTCAACATGCATTTTGTGCATCTTTTGAGGGGTTACAATCAAAAGGATTTGAAAATCTAAGATGAAAATATGGTGTATATACAACATTCTTGTTAGGAAAAATGTTGAGAGGTGGGGGGCAGGGGTAGGGGGCAGGGGGGTGAATCCATATTTTTATTTCACTTAATATTTAATTTCAAATTCATAAATGTGTATTCTATTGTTCTTTAGACAACTCACATGGGTAAACACTTTTAGTGAGTGAAAGCCACGTATGTGAAAATTACCAATTTTTCACAATCATGGTCAGTTATTTAACTTAACCATTGCATCATTATTTCATTTTCCATTCATTATTCATTAATAATTAGCAATCAAGAACATATAAATCATAATATAAACCATAATAGATAAGCAACACATCAACACACAAGGACATCAAGATTTTAGGTGGAAACCCAATGTGGGAGAAAAACACCACTATTGTTGACTATGTCTTCTTCTTTTATTATAAAGAAAATCCTTCTTACAATTTTTTACTGGCACAAAATATTGCCAAAATACAGGCTCCTACTTGCAAGAGGCTACAACCTCCACTAGTTCGAAAGCTCCTACTGGAAGGGAGCTACAACCCCCTAATGAAGTTTACTAGCTCCTAACAAAAGGAAGTTCCAACTCCCTTACTAAAGGATCCAACCCTTAGCACCTCTATGGACCACATTTCTAAATTTTCATATTGGATCCACCTATCTCAATCAACCATCACAGCATGTAGGACACCTTTTATCAACTTTTCAAACTGGGCCCACACCTAGCAATATGCTCAATCCAAATACCAATATACCAAACATTGATCACTGGACAGTGAATCATTGAATCATTGAATAACAATACTTAATCACTTCAACAAAATCATACCAATTCACAAGAAATCACTGTTATACGAATCTTAATCAAATTCTTTTCTCACCAAATTCCAAACCAAACATCATAGTCATATTCATTAGGCACATAACAAAATTCCATATCAATCTCAAAACCTCTGCAATAAACCTTTGTCATACAAAAATTTGTTCATAATCAATTCAGAACATGTACGTGATTGTAGTTAAATGGATCCATGTATATTTAGGCTTCCCATGGATAAAAACGACATAGATATTTTAATATACTTAATACCAAAGCATCTCTTTCAAGTCATTATGTATGTTCAAGGAAAATTTTAACACATATCTCAATCAGAAGCAAAACAATTGTTAACAATCCATATCAAGTAGAAAAAATATTATCTCGAAATATATACATGACTACTATGAAGTTGATACACGTATGTACGCAACATTCCCGAAAATGAATAGTGTATAGATGTTAACACAATAAACATTAAATGTATCAAACCCTTTTCGCCAGTATTATCTTTGTCCTGCATGCAAACTTTGTCAAAATCATAGATCTCAGCAAACACATTCATATCATAGCTCTACTATAACCACAAATCTTGCATTGTTAGCTACTTAAACATAAGCAACTCAATGAAGCATATCCATTAGTTTTCAATACACTTTTAGATCTCTCATATCTGAGCCTTCTCCTTCGTCTTTGGTTCTCTCCTATTTCAAATAAGACACACATGAATAATATATCCAAATGCACACACAAATCCTTGATATCCTTCTCCTTATATAGTGGATTTTCTTGCTAATACCACAGGCAGATCCTTTGGTAATATTTTTCGGTAATTTTTGACAGGATCTAATAGACGTTTCCATTACAATACTATGTGTGATTACCATGGGAATGTTGGCATTATGGTGTGCATGGTTCCAACTAGCTTATGTTGGCATTAGTTCATGATGGAAGCCAGCTTATGGTGGCACTGATGTCAACCCTATGTAGTCTAGTTGATGTTTGGATGCCTTCATTGTAGCATAGTTTGCAGCTAGTTGAGTTGGCATTGAGATGGTTATGTTGGAATTGATGTCAACTCTTGATGTCAGCCTTTTGAGAGTGGTCAGATGATGGCATTGGTGTGGTTGATGGTTCCTCATGTGCTAGTGGTGTTCATGGAGGTGTTTCCTTGAGTTGTCTTGTGTTGGCATATGTTAGCATGTGCATTGATTGGAGGCATTGTTGATGCTGCTACAGGTGGATGATGCAGATCTACATGTGATGGAGATGATGGCTCAATTGTCATTCATGTTGTTATGATGGCACACTTGTTGAGTTGGAATATTAGGTCTTCATGCTTATGTTCAAGGGTATGACTTGTTGTAGTGATGGTTTGGCCTCATGAAGATGATGATGATGTTACAGAGGTATTGTAGAATTGTTCATAGTTGTTTCATCTTATGGAGAAATTTTTGGTAGTCTTGTCAACCATGTTTGTTGGACTTTTAGGTCAACTTGGCAGTGACACTTGGGAGACGTTTTTCATAGTTATGAGAGGATTTTCATGGGTTTTCATATGCTCTACAATGTTAGGGGATGGACCCCTGAGTAGATAAACAAGTCCTGGAAGTTTGGAGTTTATCAAATTCAAGATCAAGGCTGTAAAAATCTTGAGAAAACTTAGTTTTGAGATGAATATGCAGGTATTGTGAAGGAAACCCACGTATATGCAGGTTTTATGAAGGAAAGTCGTGTATACATCCTAAAAGTGAATTTATCCACATTTCTCACGCAAATCAGAATTAATTTGGCATGTAAATTCCTAGAGGCTTATATCTTAAGTTATAAGTCGAAAATGGTTTGAAAAGGCTCTCCAATGATGTGAACACCCTAAGTGCACAAGTAGTGGTGATAGTGGATTGATTTTGTCAAATTTGTGCACTCTTCATCTCAGCCCTAAGATTAATTTCACCCTTCATATTTTATATACATCATTTTGGAGTTGTGTATTGGTTAGTTGTGTATGAGAGTGAGTTAGAGAATGCTGCATCTTAGAGGAATGCTTCAGAATTGAGTGAGAGTAAAGAAGCTTTAGCGTATGAGTGGAAATGCCTACATTGTGAGCATATATGAAGCAAGCTGCAGAATATATCATATTTGAAGTTGTTGTAGCTTGAAGACATCCTTGAAGATATCCTTGTAGCAACTTTTTCTCTCAATTTCAAGTAAGTAATCTTCTATTATCTATGTATAATACTCCCAATAAAATGATATTTATATGAAAAGAAGGCAACAAGATTGATGGAGCTTCCAACTTCAAATATTGGAAAAAGAGAATTGATCTATTCCTTAAAGAAAATAAATTCATGCAATTTGTTGAAAGTAATATTCCACCACCAAATAAAATAATGTTCAAGAAGTAGCCAAATGTAATAAGGGAGAAATTAGTGCTCAAAGGATTCTCTTGTGAGTCCATCAAAGATCATCTCATTTCTTTTGTTTCATATTTGTCTACATCCAAGTAAGTCTATGATACATTGGTAAAATTATACTCCATTAATACAACCAATCAAAAGATATCTCTAAGGAAGCAACTCTATGGAACAAGAATGAAAAAAGAAGAGGACATGGCTTCATACTTTATGAGGATGTCAAAAATAAAATATCAACATCAAGGGCTTGGAGAAACCATATCTGACTTTGAATTGATGAAATTTGTAATCAATGCTCTACCTCCAACTTGGGATGGATTTACAGGAGGCATCTATGCTAGAAAGGAAACTCCGACCTTTGAAGATTTATGGGCTTTATGTGTTCTGGAGGAATCAAGATTGAAGGCTAAAGTTGATGTTGAACCTAATAATGAAAACTCTCAAGATTTTACGGCTAGATTAAGAAAGAAGTTTGGAAAGTTTAGATCTCATGGAAAAAACTCTCATAGAAACAAGGACATGTCCAAAGTTCAATGCTATGGTTGTCATGAATATGGACATATCAAGAGATATTGTCCCGTGGGACACTAAGAACAACAAGAGCAATAAGATAAAGGAAATAAATGAAGCATTAACTGCTAAAGATGAATAAGCTACAAAGAAACCCAAGGTAGGAGACAACAAGGATCTATACTATTAACGTTAATGAAGAATATGATAAGATTACATAGCTCTACAATCTACCATTGTACCATGTTTATATTCAATTTTTCTATTTCTTGTTTAGAAGATGGAAAATGGAATAGTTTTTGTTGATGGCAAGACAATTATACAATATATGGGGATAACATAGAATATTATTCGGATTCATAAATCAAGTCTTTTCATGGAGACTGAAATTAAGAGGGAGCTCATAAGTCATCTACAATGAAGCAGTTATAATCAACTCACTAAAATAAGAAGAAGAGTATCCTTGACCGATGTCTGCATAAAATGCATCACAAAACTGTGGAAAAAGCTTTCATTTACATTACAAATTATATGTAAATATTCATGTATACAAGATTTCATCATGAAGATCCAGAGGAATATAACATTTCTTGCCAAGATGTAAGGAAGCTAACAAGATGGTAGTCAGGAAAAAGGGTAGAATAGAAAATAATTATATTTAGTGGTAGTAAATATCTAGCTTGCAGC
Organism: Pinus tabuliformis; assembly: GCA_031772625.1. NCBI lineage: Eukaryota > Viridiplantae > Streptophyta > Pinopsida > Pinales > Pinaceae > Pinus > Pinus tabuliformis. The sequence goes on along the minus strand of CM062814.1, from coordinate 89,694,522 downwards.
ATCTTAGATATTCTTCTAGCCAGAAAGAGCTAACATTCACCATTGAAGTTAATTTGAACTTATGCATCAAAGAATGAACTAATGGCTAGAGGA